>JAKCPI010025227.1:0-17379 GCA_023213315.1 Euborellia annulipes
CATATCAAATTTCTTGTAATAATTTTATGAAATCGAGATGTAAGCACTTTTTAAAAATCAGATTTCAAAATGCAATAAATAAAAAGAGGCGGGGGGAGGAGGGGGAGAACTTCATCTAGGTTCGTGACTCACTGAAAAGTTTCAACCCTACTGATAAACCAACTTACGAGAAAACATTTTTTTTGAAACATTTCCATTTAAATAAACTGATAGGGAAAGATAAAAAGAGCAAATTATCAAAATTCCTTATTGGTTGGCGTGTGTGTGTGTGTGTGTGTTCCAATGAATCAATTCATTTGAATATGATGAAAAAAAAGAACGAACGTGCTGAATCAACCAACTTATTTTAGGCTGATAATAAAGAAATATAAGCTTAATCGTTATTTATACTGGTGCTGGCACGATTCCTCATACAGTAGATGAGTAATAACCACGCAGTCTCATTTTCTTTCTTTTATTCTTTCGCCTCTCAAATTTGTATTCTAAGAACAAGAGTCAGTGCCAGTCCGAGCTAGGGCAGCTCGTGGTCGCCATCCAAGTACCCACAAGCTGTGGGCCCCTGAGCATTCTCTCCAAAATTGTCTACTTGGGGTTAACGCCTTTTCTAGCTCAAAAATTCGACCATCAATCAAATTTTTTTAAAACAATCAAGTTATACTTTATTATTCTAGTATTTTAACAATAATGTCATCTATCTACCTCAATGATGTCACTTAAAAGATAAGGCTTTATTACTCTCTCAAATAAAGATTACACGGGATGTAAACACAATGATAAAAAAAAAATTCAAGAAAATTTTATAACAAAAAAGTCAACAAGGAAGTGAGAAATGAGAAAAGAATGCGATTTATTTGCAGAACTTGCCAATTATTATAAACAAAATGCTATTATTAAACCACGCTTTTATTTTAAATGCACTAAAAGGAGGAAAATAACTTTCTTAAGACAAAATTAAATAAAATATCGCAGAGTTTTTATCAATTGAGTTGTAGTGAAATTTAATTTATTTGACGGCATATTTGATCACCTTTGGTGCTTGGTGGGCAAAGTAGTTTGAAATAAAAACTTTATTATCTAATTATAAGTTCAAAGCAAATTTCAATTATGTTATTAATCCGCTTTTTGAATAAAAATAAAATATTTGTTCAAGTAAATTAGAATAGCCACGCTGATGGTGATGAAATGGTTCGAACATAATCATGTTTATGTTTATTCTATTCTATTATAAAAGAGAGAATATATTTGTCTAAAATTTTCAATTGTGCGTGATGAAAATTTTGTCAAGAGTTCTAATAATAATTCTGGATAGTGGAGAGTCTACTAATCAATATCAGTACAAATAAATAGGGCAGATGATGCCGGAGCCACTTTGCGAAACATTTTTGTTCGACTAATTGTGTTAATTGATAAATTAATATTATGCGAGGGGGTGTCAAAAAATAACAGGAATTATTTTTTACTAGAAGATTCTGACTTCTTTTATTCAAATTCCATTTCAGACCTCCCTCGGACAAAATACAACGATTCCAGCGTTCAGTCCACTGTTCAAAACACTCCCTGAGGCCCCTTTTTGATAGTCTGTTGAGTACACCCGAAATGTTGTTTAGCTCTCGATCATTGGTGGATAAGCAAAATACTGTTACTGCGAATTACTGTTGTGAAGTATTGAAGGAGCCATTAAGAAGGAAAATTGCAACAAAAGGACCACAACTTGCTCAAATGGGATGCTTCACCAGGATAATACACCGGCATATCGCGCAAGAAACAATCACTGAATTAGGTATTGAGGTGATGCCACATCCACCTTATTCACCGGGCCTAGCGCCGTGTGACTTCACCTATTTCCTGGAGTGAAAAAAGAGCTTCGGGGTCGTCATTTTCAGAGTGATCGAGAGCTAAACAACAAAATTTCGGGTGTACTCAACAGTCTATCAAAAAGGAGCTTCAGGGAGTATTTTGAACAGTGGACTGAACGCTGAAATCGTTGTATTTTGTCCGAGGGAGAATACTTTGAAGGTCTGAAATGGAATTTGAATAAAAGTAAGCAGAATCTTCTAGTAAAAAATAATTCCTGTTATTTTTTGACACCCCCAGATATCGCCTGCTGAGAATCATATTGGGAAAAGTCCGAAAATTCAATTTTTGAGTTAAGCCTGCCAAACGTTAAAACGTCTTCTCTTTTGAGTGGCGGAAAATATATTTTCGCTATTGATTTGTTGCCCGGATATTTAAATGTATGTTTAAAAAAACTATCAAACGCCTTTTCTCGAATAGTTCGATTTCGGACTTTCGCCACTCAGCATTCTCGGCAGGCGATATATAGTTTACTAATTTATTTTTTTGAAATGGAAATTAGTTACGCAAGTTGGATTTTTAACCCTTCAAGGCGTTACGAAACGCTGCATCCTCCTCTCTAGATGAACTAATGAGAGCAAGAGAAGCTCATCTGCTCAAAAGTCAAGTATATTTGAAATTGGTATTTTGAGCAATAACATCACCGGGGAACAAGAAAAAGGCGGCTGTCGACGCAACTAAACCCAACAGTCCAAACCAATTGTGAATGCGTGGAATAACACAGTTTTTTTTTTTTAATAAAATTTGTGTTAAATCTTTTAAACTCGCAATAATTAAAATAACCAATTAAAATACTAATGTCATCATCGCTGTTTGTTGTTATTGGGAAATTGCAGGTGGATGAATTCCCTCTTTTGTCAGATGAAAATAAAAACTGAAGCAAGTTGTGTATGTCAATAGATATTTTGTCATTTGTCATAATTCACGGTTGACTTGATCTCTGAGTGAATTTTTTCCCGGACAAAAGAGAGAGAGAGAGAGAGAAAAAACATGAGACCCATACTAAAGAGAAAGAGAGATTTTCCAGGATTCAATCATTTGAAAAATGGGATTTCACACTTAATCAGGGCTAATGGAAGAGAGAGAGAGAGAGAGAGAGAGAGGGGGGAGAGAGAGAGAGGGGGATTATTAGTCACATTCATGTATTTATTAATCAATTAAACAGAATGTCAACTTTTATGTACACTCATCTATGAGAAAGGGAGTTTTATTTTTTTTTTTTAATCACAGCAAATTTGTAATTAAAGCAAATTGAGTAATTAAACGCCTGTGTATCAATTATTAATAAGATTGTGCCCCCTGTCTGACTGTCATTGGTCTATTTTGTTCGTTAATTTTTAGCAAATGCAAAATTTTGAACTTAAGTATTAAATTTCCCTCACTGACACCATTTCCTCTCACTCTGGCGAATCAGCGAGGGAGGGAGTGGTTCACAGGCACATACAACGGAAGTGAGTGGCTAGCGCTTTATATATTTAATCCATTAAAAAAACGCAATTAAATTTTTTTTTTTTTGCGATTCAAATTTAGAGACCATTTATATTTGCTAAATAAAATAAAATTTAGGAATGAAGCGCGGCTAAGCTTATTTTAAAAACGTTAATTGCCATTGTTTTATTGTAACAGCCCAGAAAGGGAAGGGTTCTTCTAATTGAAGAGATCAATAGGTCAAGGCGGCGATCTTCAAAGAATTTTAACAAAAACATGCAAACCTTTCTAAAATTTAATAATTATTTAACTATGAATCTCAGCCAGTGGCGATTCCGGGATTTTACTAAGGGGGAGGTTTTCTGAGTAGAAGAGTCGGCGCGGCAGTGGCGCATTCAAGGGCAGGAGGGTATCATTTATTATTTGATAAAATGGTGGATGCAGTCCAAATTAATACAAATAAATAAAAGAAACTCGTGTTTTCCTCTCTTGGACACAAAAACGACTTATTACCTGTCTATTTTGTGTCCAAGAAGGAAAACACGAGTTTCTTTTATTTATTATTTATTATATTTTAGTTCCGCATTCAAATTATCATTAATGCAGAAAATTTATTTAAGTTTTTGTTTAAGTCCATTCGGCATCTTACAACTTGTTAGACCTTATAGACTTTAACCATAGGCCTATACATTATTTTAGTTATGATATTAGAGTATCCAGGCAAATTTATTTAGTTTTAAATAATTAAGTAAAAAAAAAAAACAACTAAGGTAAAGGCACCAGTAGTGGACCATTTAAGAAAATTTTTTATTAATTTTCAGCACAGAATTTTTATTTTAATAAAGAAACTGCTGGTGGAAGGCTTAAATTATTCACTGATATTTCTTTATTAAAAATGTATAAGATACAGTTTTAAAAAGTTATCCATTTTAAATAAATAAATATAAAACCATCTTAATTTGTTGGAGCTAGTAGTGGACCGTCTAAAACCTAATAATAGACCATGTTCTGCGCCAGTAGTGGACCCTCATCAATTAATTTTAATTTAGCCATTTAACTTGTTAGATTAAATGAATATGAGGCAGTGGCGGATCCAGAGGTGTTTCTCGGGGGGGGGGGGTAATCTGGAGTGACTGGTCGCACAGCACACATTTTTTTCTTAATTTCGGTAATTTAAAGGCGCATTCTGTACTTGTTTGTCAGAATATAAATGAAAATCAAATTTTTAAGTATTAATTTTTAAAATTTTACATTAAAAATAAATTTTTTTTTTTTCGAAAAAAAGTATTTTTTTTTTCAAATCTCAGGGGGGTAATTACCCCCTTTACCCCCCCCCCCCCCCTTGTATCCGCCCTTGCTATGAGGATAAATGGAATAAAACGGGATAATTAAGTCAGGGACGTCATTTGACAGAGGGGGGGCATGTGCTCCCCCCCCAAAAGCTTTGGAAAAAAATAGTAAATAAAATAAAATAAAAATAAAAAATAGTAAATTCTGAGTAGCCCCTACATACAAGCAGAACTCACTCTCTCTCTCTTTATAAATAAGTATAGAAGATGTTCTAGATAAAAATATAGAGATATATAAAATATACTATCTGTTTAAATGTACTTTTTTCTAGAGCTCTTTTTCGCTTGAATTTTCTTCATTCTTTAGTTTCCTTTCAGCAGCTTTTTCTGTCTTCAACTGTTCAAGATCTTGCTTTTTCTTAAAATTCTTTTTTAAATATTTCTGGGGAAGCTTTACTGAAACTACCGAAAGTATTCTTTCAGATGCTTCAATAGTTTGCATCAGTGACTTAGAAACAGTGAACAGTGAACCCCTTTCCTCGAATATCGGCTCTTCCAAGAGTACATCAGTTCCTCTCCCTTCAGTGCTGACTTGGTGGATGAAAATATTTTAGTTTTCTTCCAAAATAAGTATAAAGATAAGTCATGAGGATCTCCGGACCATGGACTGCATGTTGGCACAAATGAGTTTATTTTATCTGTGCCTATGTTGTACTCTACAAATTTTAAGCCATCTTTCAGATATTTAACCCGTAGATTTTTGTACATGTTATATTGATCATCTTGCCTTTTATTTTTAGTTTATTTTTTTCATTTTGGCCATTTCATTTTTGCATTTTAATAGTGGACCATATCATAAACTAATGGTGGACCATGGGGTCTACTACTGAAATACGGTTAGTTAGCACTATAACTATTAGGTCTATATAATTTACTGGCTGCTAGAACATCGTATTTAACATTATAAAATAAAAATAAAAAATTCTAATTAATTCAGAAATGGACCGCCCCGGTCCATTTCTAGATATACTATAAGATTAACATACCAGTAATGGACCACCCCCTCCCTACTGTTCAAGATAAGGTTATATAGTAAAATATCTACTATTATCCTAGGTTATTATTCTAAGAATAAATATATATATAAACTTTCCTTTAAATATTTTGTAGTTGGTTAATATTTTAATATAGACAGCCAGCGATCCTTAACCAAAATAACTAGGAAAGAGCAGTGTATAGTATGTCTTGCAAAACGCTGGACATAAAATGCGATAATATAATAAAGTGATGAAGAGAGCATGCGCAAACTGCAAGAACAAGAAGCCAGATAACGTAACTTAAATATACATATAAAATCGACGCTGCAAAAAATACCTAATCCTTATTTTATCAAAATCTCTGCCAAAAGGTCCATTACTGGTGCATGGTCCATTACTGGTGCCTTTACCTTACGATTTTTTTATTTGTATTTTTAGGATCTTTTTTAGTTTAATAATATTTTAAAAATTTGGAGTTAAAATTCTCTCTTACAAGTTAGTACGGGAAAGAAAAAGTTTAATTTAACATGAGAATAATATTTTATTTAAGATATTATAGGCTATACATCACGTTCAGATCCGTGAAGAAAAATCATACAATTTAAAAATAGCCGAGAAAAGTTAGGGTGTCGTCGGGAGTTGAACCACGGATCCATCGATTTGTTCTCAGTGTGCCCACCACACATGATGACTGACAGTGGGCACACTGATCCGTGGTTCAACTCCCGGCGGCACCCTAACTTTTTTCGGCTATTTTTAAATTGTATGATTTTTCTTCACGGATCTGAACGTGATGTATAGCCTATAATATCTTAAAGGGCCAGAGTAGAGTAGTATCAGTTTATAAAAAGAATAATAAGCTTACTTAATAAGCTTAAAAATAAATTCTTATCAAACGATTATATTTATGAGAAATATATATTTTTTTATAACTATCACAAAATCTATATATAATTAAAAATAGATATTTGTATCAAATCAAAGTTCATTTTTCCGATGAGTCAATTTCCGTTCCTATCATTTTTGATGAAAAGAAGAGAAATTGCGCTGTTGGATTCAATTTAATCTATCTATCTAATCTTTCTCGTCTCAGCTAGCAATAGGTTTTGTAGAAAAAGGGCCATCAAAATTGCCATTGTAGATTTGAAGACAAAGAAAAGCCAGTAGATTTTAGATATCAAATTAATATTGATAGGTAAATTAATGCTAACATTATCTAAAGCTTTTAGTTTTTTAATTATTTGTTTTTAGGGTCTTTTATGGCATATATGGACCGTTTATTTTGAAAGTGGTGTAAGTCCAATTTTTAAAAAATCTGAGATATCGCATATTTATGCTTAATTTAATGTAAATTTTCTATGTATAACTAGCTAGTGGTAAATTCCTTAAAAAATTCCCATGTTTTGTACAATTGAAAATTGGTCGGTAAAAGAAGTTGCATAATCGTTGATTATGAAAGTGGTGTAAGTCCAATTTGAGGTAGGTAGCTTAGCAGATGATTGCCTGTTAGTATCCTGTTATTGTTCATTTGCTTATAGATTTGTTAAGAATTACTAACAGAGGCGTCATTTGTGGGGGGAAGGGTATTTGCCCCCCCCTCTCCTCCATAGGTATTATTCTACGTAAATAAAATATATCTACGAAACTGTATAAAATTGAAAAATTAATTTAATTAAATACCTTTTGGCCAAATTTGAGATACCTATTTGTAAGAAAATTGAAGTGAGAAATTGAAAAAAAAGTTTGCCCCCCCCCCCTCTAAGAAAAAGTTGAAATGACGCAACTGGTTACGTGAATAGATTACTTATTAATATAAGATATCAAGCAGTTATTTCTTCCGGTACATCATAAATATTTCAACACTCTCCCATCCATGTACAGAGGATAAGTAACTACTACTAATATCTTGTAATTTTAACAATGTTATTAACGTCTAAAATTAAAAATACTACTTCTATTTTATATCGTGTCATTATTTGTAAAGAATATTGAATTAATATCAAGTATATTTTGAGTAATAATTGATTTTTCAAAATTGAAATTCAACGATCTTTACAATTGGCTAATTTTGAAAGTGGTGTAAGTCCATTGGCAGCTTGTAATTATATAATAGTTTAGTCAAATTCGCCTAAAACAAATTTATATAACTAAATTAGATACTGATAAAGAAGTAGAAACATTCACCGACTTCATTCATATCATTTGTCTAGATTTTTAAATTAACAGATATGCAAACCTTTCATTTTCTCGAAACAATAGAAAATGGACTTACACCACTTTCAAAATAAACGGTCCATATGGTGTCTAACCCTATTTATTTAAATTGAACGGTAGCCAATTAAAATAAATTTTCCCGGATTTGGAAAGGAAACAAACTCGGAATCGAGGGCCACCTTTTTTTTGTGATTAAAGATAAGAAAAAAAGTAACTGTTACATAGTCTCAAAATAAAGGATCATCTATTTTTCTTTAGCATTATATTTAAAAAGAGATTTTTTATTGCTTTCGCAAGTTTTATCTAACTATTATCACTGCTAAACAATTGCACAGCATCTTGACATATTTAAGTTGTCATCTTGTCTATATTTAAGTTAAAGTAAATAAGTAATTCATTTTTTCTAAGATTCAGAGACGCTTTTTCTTTCGTCTCGCCATCCCAGAAAAAACTCTCTCTGAGAATACTGATGTGTCAAGAATAGACATTAACAATGAAATTACTTTATACAAGAATGATAAATTATCATCAGTCTTATTAAATACTTGCTGACATTTTTGACCTGAAGAAAATTTCGAAAAATCCTTAAAATTATACAGGTATTAGAAAAAAAAAAAAAAAAATAGAAAAATAAAATCATGCGAAATAAAATATTTTTGCGTACTTTATTGTTCTCATAAAGTATAGAGAATAAGTACACGAAATAACGTACAGTACTTTATTATAAAGTTCGTGTGGAAACTCTACTGATACCCAGACAAGAGAAGATTGTCTTCGATTAAAGATTAAAAAATATAATTCTTTATTGACTTGTAGACAAGGGCGGATAGAGGGGAGGGGGAGTGAAGGGGGTAATTACCCCTCCGAGATTTGAAAAAAAAATACTTTTTTCCGAAAAATAATTTATTTTTAATGTAAAATTTTAAAAATTAATACTTAAAAATTTGGTTTGTAATTATATTCTGGCAAACAAGTACAGAATGCGCCTTTAAATTACCGAAATTAAGAAAAAATTAAGTGCTGTGCGACCAGTCACATTAGATTAACCCCCCCCCCCCCCCAAAAAAAAAAAAAACTTCTGGATCCGCCCTTGCTTGTAGTATAAAAAATCTGGTGTGACTGGCGCACAGCACACAACTTTCTCTTACCTTCGGTAATCGAAAGATGTGTACTGTGCTTGTCACACCAGATTTTTTGTGTCGACATATATTTAGTTCCCGACATGACAGTACGGAACATATGAATTCAGATGTAAAATTTATAAGTATGGGAAAATATTTATATTTTGTTACCATGGCAACCATTTCTCCTATCCTTCCTATGAAACACAAGAGTAAAGTGGTCTTCAGAAGATTTCAATTGCAAAATGAGAATATACATTTTAAAGAGCATCTAAAAAATAATTGATTTTTGAATTTAAAAAAAATCGTTGGAGCAAATTTTGAGAAAATCGAAAAAAACTGAAAAAGTACATCAGTAAAGTACTAGTACTCTTTGGTTGATTTTGATTAAAAGCTTATTTTTCCGGTCCCGGGGGTGTTTAACTTAAATATAAAATTTCAACCTCCTAGCTCAATTCCTTCATGCTTAAAATTGAACACACACACACACACCCACCCACCCACACACCCACCCACAGACAGACCATGTCGCGAAAATCACTTTTTTGGATTCAGGGGACCTCAAAACGTGAAGATCCATCAAAATCTCGACATCGAATTTTTGACATGAATCCAATACTTTCTCTCTATATATATATTACATATATACATAGGTAAGAGAAAGTAAAAATTTCCATTTCTTTATTAATGGCGCTCTACCCAAACATTTTGTGACAGCTTGATAATTAATTTCATTCTCTAGTACACATCTTAAGAAAAAAAGAGGCCCTTTGGTAATATATTTATTGCTGAGCGAAAAGCAAATAAAGTATCTCATTAAGGGCTTTTGCTTTGAAACTTCACTGACTGATTTCTTCTCTCTCTCTCTCTCTCTCTCTCTCTCTCTCTCTCTCTCTCTCTCTCTCTCTCTCTCTTTTAAAGTAATTTTTTACTTGCTATAATTCTAAACCTTGCTTCGTTTGCTTCGTTGATTTATAGTTAGAAATTCATTTTGAAACTCCTCCTTCTTTTCCTTTAATTTATTTAAAAGATAAATACGTATAACGTAAGTAATTCAATATGGTTAGTTATTTACGTATTTATTTTATATTAAATTCTATTTGTAATTTAGCATATTTGAGGTGAGGAAATAAAAAAATAAATCTTGCTTGAATTATCAAACAAATGAATGGCTTACTAAAGATTAATTGGACGATGTTATGCACGAAGGAACCAAGCGTCATTAGTCTATGGTACTTGGTTCCGTTATACATAACATCGTCTATTTAGAGTCAAATTTTTATAACAATTAATTTTGAAAATTACAAGTTTTGAATTAAAAAAATACTCCACATATTTTAGAGTATTATACTGTACTATAGATTAGCTTTAATTCAAAAAAATGAATTGTAGTACGGAATGATGAAAAGAGCAATTGCAGCTAGATTTATTTCGTTTGTTAAGGCACTGCAAGCTGACGTTTCGGTCAGACATACGGCCATCTTCATGGCTCAATATATAACAGAAAGAAACGAGTGACTAAATAGTCTACTCACTCGTTCCTTCCTGTTATACATATATTGTAGCCCTGAAGATGGTCGAAACGTCGGCTTGAAATGCCTTAATACAGCGGTTCCCAACCTTTTTTTGAAGTGCGGCCCTCTTTTTCCGTAAAAAAACCCTGAGGCCCAGTGTATATGTAAACCTATATATTGGCTTATATAATTTTTATTTATCCCTAGACATCCGCGGCCCAATTCTAATAAGCCCGCGGCCCACGGATTGGGAACCGCTGTCTTAATAAACTAAATAAATCTAGCTGCAATTGCTCTTTTCTTCATTCCTTACTACATGATCTCAGAGCCGGAACTAGGAGATTTTTTAGGGAGGGGGGGATATTTAATTTTCCGCTCCCTCCTTAAAATTTTCTATACAAAATTCATATCATTTTACCTTTTTTTCTAAATTTTTCTTTAATTTTTCTTTAATCTACCGCCCGGGGCACACGCACCCACTGCCCCCCCCTAGATCCGGCCCTGCATGATCTACTCAGCTATCCACTTCATGTTCAAAAATCTGGTGTTCTGTGCTTGTCACGCCAGATTTTTCGTGTCGACATATATTTAGTTTCCGCCGAATTTATAAGAATGGGAAAATATTTAAATTTTGTTAACATGTTCTCCTATCTTTTCTATGAAGTACAAGAGTAAAGTGGTCTTCAGAAGATTTCAATGGCAAAATGAGAATATACATTTTAAAGAGCATCTAAAAAATAATTGATTTTTGAATTTTAATCAAAATCGTTGGAGCGAATTTTGAGAAAATCGAAAAAAAAAACTGAAAAAGTACATCAGTAAAGTACTAGTACTCTTTGGTAGATTTTGATCAAAAGCTTATTTTCACGCCCTAGGTGGGTGTCTTACTTAAATATAAAATTTCAACCTCCTAGCACAAATCCTGCTTAAAATTGAACACAGACAGACACTGTATATAGAGGTAAGTAAAAATGATCAATTTCATCGGAATGACTCGTTAAAAAAAATAATTTTAGGTCTATTCAAATTGTGGATGCAAAATAACGTTTATGGGGGCAGGAAAAATGCTGCTAGACTCAACATATTTGAACAAGTGAATGTGAATGTTTCACATTTCACATGAACACAAGAGAGGCATCTTCCCAGCATCCCTATGCTGTTCAGATCACGACTAACAGAACAAAACAATTTCATTCTTCCTTTGTCCCCATGACCTCCCGTGAATGGAACAAGCTCCCTGCGTCTATCTTCCCCAAAACCTACAATCTTCAGACTTTCAAGTCTAACCTCAACAGGCATCTTCTCAGTTCCCGCAGTTGAGTTTCCCCTTTATGCTTCTCCTTTTGTTTTATTTTCTTCCTGGCTGCATGTGACTATTGGTCATTATAGGTCTTCGGACCTTATGCACCCATTCCAAAAAAAAAAAAAAAAAAAAACTTCTCTAATGTGTAATATGAATACAAGGTGGTTCGTTTTTCGTTATTTTGTCGTAAATATGATGATAGCAGAACAAATAAAATGTTCGCCCTACGAGTTGGACATTCCTGTGCTAACCACAGGATTGTTATCATAGAAAATTTAATAAGAATGATGAAAGAGCGAAAATAATTAAATTGGAATATTTATGATAAAATCACGTGATGTTTTTTTTTTCTCTCTCTCTCTAGCTTTAGTTTTTGGGAATTATTCAGGGAAATAACATTAGAGACAGAGTGAGTGGATCGATCCTTCTCTCTTGGTTTCAAGGGAAAGGGCAAGCGAGAAAAAAGACCTGCAGGCAAACCCTAAAGGCTGGCTGACTCACCTTCCCTTACCTTTTTAACTATTCTCTTTTCCAACCCCCCACTCTATATGAGTACATGTAAATTCATTGAAAATTATCTCTAAGTCAATGTCAGAGCATTCATTTTATATTTGATAGACAACAGTCATGTGACTCATTCGCTTTCGGGGAATAAATATTTCATTAAAAAAAAATCTATTTTTTCCTCATAGTTTCATAGATAAAAAAATCTGGTGTGACTGGCGCAACATTCTCTTATGGAATGGTTGTGCACCGTGCTAGTCACACCCGATTTCTTGTGTCTAGATATATTTAGTTTCCTCTAGCACCTTAGTTAACATGACCACTTGCAATTTCATAAATAAAAAAAAAAAAAAAAGACAATTGATTCAAAATCCCCATAGGCTCTGTGCATTTTAAATGTTGACTGCTTGAAATAAAGTATGGTTATTTTTCAAAATTTTAAACTCATATTCAGGTCTATTCTCTAAAAAAAGGCGTTAAAATTTAAAATAAACAAATGGGTATCGAGTTTTTTACTTATCGAGAGTTGAAGTTAGAGAGGTTATTGAATATAATTTTTAACGTACCGAGGTTTATTGACTTTGGGCACGTGAGTGAAAAAGGAATTCCGTTTGATCTATTTGTTTATTTAGAATAGTTTAGTTAAATATAAATTAAATTAATAGATTTATTTATTTACAAAAAAAATCAGTAATTTTTTTCTGCTTCATGTATTTTTGATTTTCTGCATCAACTATTTTTTCGATGATATGTAAAGAAATACTTTAAGTTTTAGAGGTCACCAAAATATTATTTTAAGTTATCGAGGGCTATGCTCAAAATATTTGTTTAAGTTACAGAGGTTTTGTTCTTTAAGTAATAGAGGTTTTACGCTGTCAAGGGAAGGGAATTGGAAAAATTTTTAAGTTACGGAGGTTTTGAACTTAGCGAGGTTTAACTTATCGAGGTTCTACTGTATATATATGTATATATATATATATATATATATATATATATATATATCATATATATATATTAATAGGATAAGAGAAATAAATAATTATTTTAAATATTTCTAGTTAACTTAAAGTTTAAACAAAATTTTTTAAATTGACAAAAATTTAATTCTTAATTTGTGTTGGTAGGAGTCAGAAAAGGAAAAAAATCTAGTTTATTACCTCGGGAAACTTGTAATCATCATCTACTTATCGAACTCCTGAGGGATAAAAAAAAAATTTCTACTAAAAAGTGCAATCGAAATTGATTTCCGCTTGCAGATTTAATCTTCTCTGGGCTCCCGAGAGGAACTCGGGATCTCCAGCATCATCGAAGTGTTTTTTCTAACCAATCCACCGAAACTAATTCTTTTTGCCACTCTAACATGAATAATCTATATTTAGCTGAATTCAACATTCGACGGACAATAAGGAGCTCCATCGGGAGTACAGGGCTAAAAAAAAATTACGCCCATAAGTCACGCTACCAGCCCAACGTTTTATCTGATCAGGAAGACGGTCATCGCTGCTCCGAAATATCAAAATTTACTATTTTTAGTGTGGCAGTACTATAAAAATAACCTGTATAAATAAAGGCGTCTTATTATTGTTTAGTAAGTAAAATAAATATAATGATTGTTAAATAGAGCTTTGATTGAAAGTTGGAGGGAATTTTCGCTCAAGTCCAGGTTCGAGTCTAAGAGGAACACGATTTGCTCTCGCAATTTCTTCATTTCTTCCTAAATAATATTCTTATTTCATTTTATTATAATTTCTCAACGCTCGAGGATTAATTTAATAATTTTCTTTTTTTTTCCCTGATAGGTTCTCGCCCCCTCCCATTTAATTAGGACCTCTCTCATTTGAATGCTGCGGGTGCTGCGCCATGACATTTAGAAATTCCCTGTCTCTAGTCTCTCTATCCCTTTGGACCTTGCGGTTTACAAGAAGCCTTTAAGGATACTAGGGCCCATTTTCCTTGCTACTTCTGCCCTGGGAGAACCCGCATTAAGAGGGAACGACGATTCAATTACACTTGAATTAAATTGCCTATTATGATCATTTTACAAATGACCTCACTAAAGGAAAAAAATAAAATGGCTCTCTGTAATTTCTTTCATCAAGAAAAATAATTATTCGATTATGTAGGGCTGCTCGTGAAATAGAAATAAAAGATTTTTTTAGAAAACATTAGAGACTTTGAGACAACGGAAGCTGTCTGAGTATCCATTATGAGAGATTTGGAGTTCCCAAACCTATGGCTCGATCAGGTCGAAAGTTCATTAACAAAAATCCCTGATTATTTTAACATATTGAAACAATTTAAGGCTCGTATTTTATTATTTAAAATAAATCTTAATCTTAATTTTGTGCAAATTTATTAATTTCTGGAACGAAGTTCCTCACGCCTCTCTTCAAAAACGTCAGTCCCCTAGAAGTTTTTCAACCCTAAAGCTAAGAGGCTGACGAGTTTATATATTAATACCAAAAAAATCAAAAAAAAAATCTGTGAGTGTTACTATATGGATACAATAAAATTTACTTATTGTCTATCAAAATCATTACAAACAATTGAAATCAAATTTCAAATTTAACCCCAAAGTTAACCCATTTCTGTAGAATGACTCATAGATTTTTCAAATAAGCCAGATATGTATTATTATTAAGGGGGTTCAGGAGCGACGTCTAAACGTACTTTAAAAAAAAACTAGACTATTATAAGGAATTTTCCAATGCAGTTTTTTTTAAATGAATTAAATTCATAAGAGATTATTGGGACATCGAGCTATAATTTTTTTAATGACTTATTAAAAAATTATCGTAATTAGTTTTTTTGTTATCAAGCAAATACAAAAAAACAATCTGTCCCAATAATCTTTAATTTTTTTAAATTTAAAAATGAATTTATTGTTATTATTAATCAAATATTAATTAAGAAATTTTTAAAATAAGCTTAGATGATTTATTTAAAATTCATCTGTCAAATTAGTTCAGCATTCTTGCAATAGATGGCAGGCTAGTCTAACAGCGGATCCCCTAATAGCGTATATCTGGCCTATATTTATATATTTTTATGCTTTTATAAAAGATACATAATATATAATAACATATATAAAGTATTTATTATTAAAAGATCAATGAAAATCAACCAAATGCATTAAATATTATTAGCCCCATCTATTGGCAAATTTTTGAATTACTTGATTTTTTTGGGCATACTTTTTATGACACACAACGCCATCTTAGAGGGAAAAACATGCGTAACCACTTCGCTCCCGTAGCCCCTTAATTTCCATAATTTGACTGGAAAATTGCAACACTTGAATAAGAAAAGACCAAGCAAGATCTCTTGACTTAAGGAGCTCCATGCTACTATTTGTTAGTAAATAGTCCCTCAGTTAAGTCCGATCGACTTAAATGGATTTGTGGTCAAAATCTTTTGAGCCATTAGAATTTACACTTACCCAATAAATTTAGCATCGAATACTGATTCATTCAGGCAAGAAATGATTTGTTTAATTACCTGAAACAAAAAGAGAAAAAGTTTTAAATAAAGTATTATATCATCGTTTAATTTAATTTAAATCATAATATGCAAGTAAATCAGCAGCCTCGCTTAAATGGCCACTAAATAAGATAATAAATTAAAGAAAAAGAAGAGGATAATGATTGGATTTTCTCTCTTCCTTTGTTGGACCAAATGGCGCTCTTTTAAAGGCTTCCTTTTTTTTTTTTAAAATGAAATGAAGGGCAATTTGAAATAACACACAAACGAATGGGAAGCTGAAATCTCTCTTTTTTTCTCCTTTTTGAACACGAACAACGAATTAAGACTTTAATTAAAAAATATATCTGATGGGGATAACAAATTAAATAACAACAAATATTTGTGTAATGACAGGGAAATTTTGTTAATAGATAAATATATAAGAATTTGGCCAAATGCTCAGCTCGATGGGCGTGGCCATCAATGAAGAAGAAGAAAACGTACCAGGGTTTACATTCAATGGGTAAATCTAAGGGGACGGCGCAGTTAGTTAATTAAAATAAAAAGCATTGGGATTTATTATTAAAAAACAAACATGAGTGGAGAGCATTTTTGCTTTTTATTTGCTATGTTATAACGAATACGAGAGAGAGGGTGGGGGGGGGGTTGTGTGTTATTTATTTATTCCAGGTTAATATAATTTAAAAATTTCGAATATGATTTTATTACAAAACAATTTCACAAGTTGAGAATGAAAATCAAAGTCGATAAATATAAAATAAATAAAATCATTGATCCGCCAGAAAATGAATAAACGAACGAATAATCTTGTGAAATTTATGTGAAATAATGGAAAATCAATCTGATGTGGAAAATGTTTCACGATATCAGTACATTTGGAATTTTGGAGATGGAAAAGATGTTAACGCAAATGATAGATTCAATTGACTTTGTTTATTAATTACTACACGCCCCCCCCCCCTCTGAACCCTCCTCCAGCTGGCTCAGGGCCGCCTGAGGTGGACCCTCGCCTTTCCTTAATTTTTCAGGCAACTCATTTCAGTTAATTTATAATAAAAATTCATATCTGGCTTATTAAAAGAAAAATCTCTTAAAAACAAACATATATTTATATACAGTGACGGAGTGTCCGTCTGTCTGTCTCTATCCAATCATAGTCCCATCCTCGATCTCATTAAGGAAAAAATTATTATTAGACCTATTATTTTAAATACCTATCTTGATCCCCGTTTATTTACCTGAGGTGCTTAAGTGCACGAAGACACACACCTCAAACCCAACCGGCCTCTGGCCGTAGCCATATACTGGCGCCCCGTGAAGTTACATTATTTCCTATCTAACTCCTGCGTTCGTTTCTCGCTAGTGAACTAATCCTTATTTCTGGTTCCAACCGGCTCCTTATATCCAACCTCTTCTATGCTATGGGGGATGACCTAATTTGAGGAGGGACTCCCTCAGCACCGGCGTGTAGCCTACTCCTTTCGAAGAATGCATCACTGGGAGGGAGCCTTCTTTGCGTCCCTTACACAGGACGGGATGCCGCAGAGGCTCCCTCTCCTCGTAGAGTTGCCTGGGGGCTGATGTGGTGAGATACAATATTCCAATCCAGTGCCTGCTCGAGGATTTGTTTAC
>JAKCPI010025228.1:0-25723 GCA_023213315.1 Euborellia annulipes
GAATTGATTATCAATTAAGTATTTATTATTATTATTTACGATCACTGATTAAGATTTTAATTACACACAGTAATTTTCGATTAAGAGGAAAGTCTCGAGATTTTCACTAATCAGTTGGTTGATTACTTGCGACTAAAACCGTTTAAGCCTTTATAGAGAGAGAGAGAGACGTAAGGTAGATTGGGCCATAGGGAAGAAGAAGAAGAAGGATTTAAAGGGAGGCAATTAAGTTTGAAGCTTGATTTAAAATTATATATATACTATATATAGGGTGTTCCAAAAAAAATAGTCATTGGAATTTTGAGAATTTTTGACCGAGAGCGAAGGTGTTACGCATGTTTTTCCCGATAAGATGGCGTTTTGTGTAATCCATAAAAGTATGCCCAAGTAATTCAATATTTGCCAAGAGATGTAAGAATGGTAGCTAATAATATTTAATGCATTTGGTTTGTTTTTCATTGGAAATTCTTTAACAATAAAAGTTATTATATATTTATGTGTCTTTTATAAAAGCATAAAAATATATAAATATAGGCTATTAGGAGATCGGCTGCCCAGACTTGTACTGCCATTATTGCAAGAATGCTGAACTAATTTGACAGTTACTTTTTTTTTAAATAAATCATCTAAGCTTATTTTAAAAATTTCTTAATTAATATGTGATCAATAATAACAATAAATTCATTTTTAAATTTAAAAAAAATTAAAGATTATTGGGACAGATTGTTTTTTTGTATTTGCTTGATAACAAAAAAATTAATTACGATAATTTTTTAATAAGTCATTAAAACAATTATTGCTCGATGTCCCAATAAACTCATATGAAAAAAATTAAGATTTGGGACACTGATATTGATTCAATGTGCCCTTTAATTTTTCAATAAGTTTTAGGTTATAATAAATAATGTTTGAAGGTTATTTTCAATTTACATTTTAGAGTTGATGACAGACAGTGAGACAAGTAAGTAATCTCTTGGTAGAAATTAAACGTCGCCCCACCCACTCACCCCCTTTTGTGTTGTGACGTTAAACTCATTTGCTCTCTCCCTGTTACGTATGGCCTTTGCACGCTGCATATCAATTCTTCTTAATTTGCATTCTATTCTATTCTATTCTATTAAGGGAAGAAGAGAGAACAAAAAAAAAAATTGCCAAGATCGTTAAATGACACCAGACTTTCCTATATTTTTGAAAATTTAATTTTTCCTTTTTACTATCTCTTACCTCTATATATATGTTAATATATAGAGAGAGAAAGTATTGGATTCATGTCAAAAATTCGATGTCGAGATATTGATGGATCTTCACGTTTTGAGGTCCCCTGAATCCAAAAAAGTGGTTTTCGCGACATGGTCTGTGTGTGTGTCTGTCTGTGAACAAAATATCTCAAGAACGAAAAGAGCTAGGAGGTTGAAATTTTATATTTAAGTTAGGCACCCCAATGGGACGTGGCACGAAGCTTTTGAACAAAATCGACCAAAGAGTACTAGTACTTTATTGATGCACTTTTTCAGTTTTTTCGATTTTCTCAAAATTTGCTCCAACGATTTTTTTTAAAATTCAAAAATCAATTATTTTTTAGATTCTCTATAAAATGTATATTCTCATTTTGTCATTGAAATCTTCTGAAGACCACTTTACTCTTGTATTTCATAGGGAAGATAGGAGAAATGGTTGCCATGGAAACAAAATATAAATATTTTCCCATACTTATAAATTTTACATCTGAATTCATATGTTCCGTACTGTCGGGAACTAAATACATGTCGACACAAAAAATCTGGTGTGACAAGCACAGTACACAACTTTCGATTACCGAAGGTAAGAGAAAGTTGTGTGCTGTGCGACAGTCACATCAGATTTTTTTTAATTAAATTTAACGTTACTGATGAAATGATGACGACGGTATCCTATAGCAAATTTGATTTTCAACTTGGTTTATTAGTTAAGCAATATGAAAATAGAATTTTTGATTTATTCGTTGCACGTTCCAAACGGTGATGGAGGGGGGGAGGGGGTGGGGGGAGGGGGTGCTTAGTTGCGTTATCGAAGCACGTTCGTTCAAAGCAATGACAAACGAACATCTTATTAGAAAAAAATTAATTTTTTTTTCTTTTTCTTTCTTTCTCGAATAATTCAATTTTTAATAAAGTCAATGTACAAACATTCATAATGATAATAGTAGTAATTCAAAAATTTGCCAAGAGATGTCAGAATGGTAGCCAATAATATTTAATGCATTTGGTTGGTTTTTATTGATCTTTTAGCAATAAATACTTTATAAATGTTATTATATATTATGTATCTTTTATAAAAGCATAAAAATATATAAATATAGGCTATTAGGGGATCGGCTGTTAGACTAGCCTGCCATCTATTGCAAGAATGCTGAACTAATTTGACAGTTGATTTTTAAATAAATCATCTAAGCTTATTTTTAAAAAATCTTAATTAATATGTGATTAATAATAACAATAAATTCATTTTTAAATTAAAAAAAAATTAAGGATTATTGGGACAGATTGTTTTGGTGTATTTGCTTGATAACAAACAAATTAATTACGATAATTTTTTAATAAGTCATTAAAAAAATTGTAGCTCGATGTCCCAATAATCTCTTATGAATTTAATTCATTAAAAAAAAAACCGCATTGAAAAATTCCTTATAATAGTCTAGTTTTTTTTTTTAGTACGTTTAGACGTTGCTCCTGAACCCCCTTGACTATAAATTGTATAACCCCCCCCTCTCCCTCCCCCCCCCCTTTAAAAATAAATGATTCAATTATCTCCTGTTAAATATTCCCTTCATCATTAACAGACCCACACAAAATACGCCATATTTTTATTTTTTATTTAATTAAATCGCGTGTCAATCGTAATTAGTTGAATTGAATTTATTCCGCTATTTATCCCGAATGATTTTTTTTTTTTTTTTTGATTAAACAACATCCCTCTCACTCTTTCTCTCTCGCTTATATTCATTTTTTTTTTTAATAACTTTGCGCCCCTCACCCTACATTTTTCTCGGGCCCGCCATTCAAGTAATTATTTCATTCACAAGTGCTTAATATTTCCAATTATAAGAGCGAAATCGAGAATGAAAAAAAAATAAATAAATAAAGTGCACGAGATGGATTTGAACTCGCAATGTTTGGTAAAAGTAAGAAGGTTGTGCCACATACACCCCATTCAAAAATACTATTTTTAAAATCACAAAGGAAATTAAATTGAAAAACTTTTATTTAATAATTAATCGTCGTCGTTTCGGTCGAAAATCACGCTAATTGTCCTGATGAAGGCCGTGATTTGTGGCCGAAAAGTCGACAATTAATTATTAAATAAAAGTTTTTTTTTTAATATCCTTGACTGATTCGTCTCTATATCCAATTATAATTATTTATAAAAAAATAAGGATTGCAATTACAGCTGAAAAAGACTGAGAAGTTCGCCCTTTTGGCACGTGAGGCGCCACTAATCAAAGACCCCTTGTAGTTATGCACATTCTTCCCAAAACTGTTAATATTTATGCCTAATTAATAGGCATTATATGGACCCTGTTACGCAATTGTGTGTCAAGCGCCAGGTTCTGAGATTTGAGAAAATTAACATTAAAGTTTTTCTGATTTAAATTGTTTTGATTAGATTATATATCATTTTTATTGTCAATTGTGCAAGTAAATACTGTAATTATGGCAGATATTCATAAATTATCTCTAAAAATACGACTAATTTAGAGAAAAACAATAAAATTATTATTGCAAAATCTCCAATTATATTTGTAAAAATGCTTCAAAGTCTCTTAACACATGATTGCAAATTAATCTATGCACTATTTATATTAATAAAATAATTTTCATTCAAAAATTAAAACGGAGATATTATTAAAGTTCTTTTATGGTTATATTTAATACTAGTAGCATTAGAAACTTTTTACTCAAAATTACATTAATAAATTTTAAATAGTATTAATGTTTTAAAATTAAATACAAAGTGATAACAAAATTTTCTCATCAATTAATTCCTGAATGCAAGTGAACATGGCAACAGTAAATCAAAGTTATAATAATGAAATCGACTTAATATTATTTATTTTGTTGTCTTTTCGAAATCACACTCATCCTCATCTTCATTATAAGGAATAATATCAAATTAAGTACTACGAAACAACGTGTTAGGCACATAAATCATTTTTGCAAAATGAAAATTCTGCATTGAAATATTGTAAAAATAATTTTATGCTACAGGTAAGGTGAAGAAAATAGACTTAATTCGGCCCAAAATTATTTATTACCAATGTCTACGTTTCGGGGACTATACGTCACCCATCCTCAGGACCTTAAAATACAACACAACAACAAAACTTTATAAATAAGATAAACTTAAAAAGCAAGATATTAAAGAAATAAAAGAAAGAGGGGAGAAGTACACTTACAAAGGTCGTAAAGGGACGAAAGACTTTACGACCTTTGTAAGTGTACTTCTCCCCTCTTTCTTTTATTTCTTTAATATCTTGCTTTTTAAGTTTATCTTATTTATAAAGTTTTGTTGTTGTGTTGTATTTTAAGGTCCTGAGGATGGGTGACGTTTAGTCCCCGAAACGTAGACATTGGTAATAAATAATTTTGGGCCGAATTAACTCTATTTTCTTCACCTTACCTGTAAATTAGACGGCCTTCCTCCATACGATTATATAATTTTATGCTTTTACATTAAATATAAATTTTTTTAGGACATATTTTTTTGGCGCTTGACACACTAATGCATAACAAGGTCCAATTATAGAATAAAAATTGAAGGATCTAAATATTTTAATTCTCTTTTTCTTTATAACTTACAATTGTTAGTAACTATTTTAAGGGTGTAGTTTGAGGTTATTATTATTTCAGATTCCCTCTTAAGGGACAGAGAGTAATATTGCAACAGTTTTAGTGTATCATTCAATTATTTCATCACATCTTCTGACAAGGAAGTAAAAAAGAAAAAAAATTTTCATGTGTATGTGTTAAAATAAATAAAGAATATAAAAATTGCATATTCAATTCAAGAGAGAAAAAAAAATCTTTTTTTAATTTTAATTCTCACTTGAGTGTTAAAATTAAGATAAATATCTTTAAAGTTTACAAGGAATAATTAATAAATTCCAAAATAAAGTTGTCTTGATTATCATATATATATATATATACAGTATGGAATGTCTGTCTGTCCATCCGTCTGTTTGATTAACTTTCTCTCTGTGAAAGTCTTAAAAATTAAAGTGAAACTTTTATTTGATCCTCTCAATTTTTTTCGCTCTTCTATCAGCATGTCGCGTTACAGGCCGTGACGCTAAAAGTCATGACGTCACAAGCTATGACGACAAAAATAGGAAAGTTGAAATTTAATATATATGACGAATTATAAGAAAATAATTGTGAGATTTAATGATTCAATTTTTAAATTGATAAAATATAATTTTTAAAATAATTTAAAATGATTCAAATACTAAATAAATATTGTTCTCAGTTTTTAACATGCGTCTATTGATTTCCCATTTTCCAATTATTAAGTTAATGTTAAAAACGCGATTTTAATACCCTTAATTGAATAATTTTCTGATTTAGTTAAACGTCTACAATCCGAAAAAAAAAAGTTTCACTTGCATCGTAGATTTCATAAAACCACCCAATGATTTTTTTTTTTTGCAATAATTTAATTCGACTCTGAGTTAAAGGTGAAAGGAAGTTGATAGATACCTGTGAGTGGTGTTTGTCTTACGAGGACACATGGATCGTCCCCGGGATCCCGGCAACATTCGACTAAATCTCGACAGGTGGTCTCTGGGGTGATGGGCAGTTCGAAGCCCTCGCCATCTGCCCACACCCGCACTATCATCTGGAACAAAAGGGATCAAGATAGACATTTTATTAATCTCTTTGAATTGTTTTCTTTTTTTTTTTTTTATTTATAAATGTAAGAAAAAAATTTAGTAGGACTGGTCGCACAGCTTCCCTTCGGTAATCGAAAGTTGTGTACTGTGCTTGTCACACCAGATTTTTTGTGTCGAGATATATTTAGTTTCCGACAGTATGGTACATTCGATTTTCAAGATGTAAAATTTATAAGTATGGGAAAATATTTATAATTTATTACCATGGTAACCATTTCTCTTATCTTTTCCTATAAAGTACAAGAGTAAAGTGGTCTTCAATCGATTTCAATGGTAAAATGAGAATATACATTTAAAAGAGTATCTAAAAAATAATTGATTTTTGAATTTTAATCAAAATCGTTGGAGCGAATTTTGAGAAAATCGAAAAAAACTGAAAAATTACATCAGTAAAGTACTAGTACTCTTTGCCCGATTTTGATTAAAAGCTTATTTTCAAGTCTTAGGAGGGTGCCTAACTTAAATATAAAATTCCAAACTCCTAGCTCTTTTCGTTCTTGAGATATTTTGTTCACAGACACACAGACGGACAGACAGACCATGTCGCGAAAATCACTTTTTTGGATTCAGGGGACCTCAAAACGTGAAGATTCATCAAAATCTCCACATCGAAATTTTGACATGAATCCAATACTTTCTCTCTATATATATTTACATATATAGAGGTAAGAGTAAGTAAAAGCTGCGATAGATCTCAATGCTTTTCAATATATAATTTGCCCCCGAGTTTGGCGTAGTAGGTAGCGTCCCTGGTAGGAATACACAATTGGGCCAAGCCTGGTCCGAGGCTTGATCCAAGGCTTGGCCCAATGGTATTATATTATTAAACCGAGCCTTGGGTAGTGACCATTGTGCCAAGCCTCGGACCAGGCTTGGTCCAATCGTCTTCCCAAGGCTCGGTTTAATAATATAATAACATTGGGCCAAGCCTTGGATCAAGCCTCGGACCAGGCTTGGCCCAATAGTATTAAACCGAGCCTTGGGAAGACGAATGGACCAAGCCTCGGACCAGGCTTGGCCCAATGGTCACTACTCAAGGCTCGGCAAATGACAACTGGCCCAAGGTTCGGCCAATTGTCAGCATTGGCAATTCCTACCAGGGGTGCCTACCTCCTATACCAAACGTCGCGGGTTCGGACCCAGGCAGTCCGATGATTTTATTTAAGCCATTTGGATACCAGATGGCTTAAATAAAAATGCCTGGACCCCCCAAATTGATATATTACTTACAACGGTTATCGTCTAATGCAGGGGTCTCCAAACTACGGCCCGCGGGCCACATCCGGCCCGCGGACAGATTTTGTCCTGCCCGCGGAGAGCTAGCAAACTTGAAAACTTCTTTTAGAGAACATATTTTTTATAACAAATTAAATTTAGTTTACTGAAGTATTCTAATTTTATGTTGAATAATTATTATTATGACATCTACATTGATATGGTCATGGGCTAACTACTCATAACATTGTTGTAGGCTTATTGTTATTGTTTTTGTGATAAGTTGGATAAAGAAACACAGAATTTTAATGAGTAAAGACATGTATAATATGCAGAAAATTTAACTACAGTATATAATAACTAACAAATTATTGAAATGAATCCATCTAACATTTTATACATTTTAAATAAAAACATAACTTATAACAAGCATAATGACATATGAAATACTAATGAGATTTATGTAATTGAGATTTTCCACTGACAATAGTTTGTAGTTGTGGACTAATTTTACGTTTTGCGGACTTTAGTCCGATTTGCAGCCTTTTATAAACGTTGCGTACTTTTTCGGACTTTTTTTTCATCAGTGGACTATTACACTTTTAACCACTGGCAACAATGATAATATGGTTTTGGCCCTCGGAACTTACTGGAGTAATTAGTATGGCCCTAAGGCTGGAAAGTTTGGAGACCCCTGGTCTAATGTCTCCTAAGTTGCCGAAAAGACTGTGTGAATGCATGTGTGAGTGTGAGTGTGAATGAGAAAAAAGTGTGAATGTTTAAAAAAAAAATATATATATATATTTTTTTTACGACATGCACCCCCTCTTGATACAAAAAACATTCGAGCGTATCAAAATACACAGCATCTTTTCGATTTACCGATGTTTACAGTTGACAAGTGCAATTTATCGAGAGTCGTCTGTATATATGGACCCTGTTATGCATTAGTGTGTCAAGCGCCAAAAATTTAAAAATTGAGTTAAGCACGGAATATTGTTTCAAATGCTATAATTAATAGTATTTTTTATGAAATATGTCCTAAAAAAATTTATATTTAATGTTACTTGCAAAATTGACAAAAAAAAATTATATATAATCCAATGAAGACTTAATTTTCACTAAACTCGGTAGCTGGCGCTTGACACACCAATGCGTAACAGGGTCCATATATGTGAGGGCATTCAATTCCCTTCTGCCTCTAGAACAACAATGCTCAGCTAATAATTGCAAAAAGGCAGAAATTTCGATTCCATTAGAATCAATTGGAAAATGGTCGAGTTCTCCATCCATCATCCATTTAGGGCGGGTTTTGATGGATTTGATTTCCATGTATGTGGGCGCGTACTCTCTCATTCACTCACACCTCCAACTGCCCACACACAAATGTCCTTGATGCGAGTATATACAAATAGAACAATGCTTAAAACAAAATTCCAACCTAATCAGATCACTTAATATCGCACTTTATTATATAACATGTTGTGTTAATAGTACAATTGCATGGAAATAGAGACAGGACCGCAGTGGGAATCTTCGAAGTCTGGACCCTTTAAAATAATTAATGGAAAACTAAATAAATGAAAAGAGAAAGAGATGCGTGTTTTATTTTTACTTTCTCTATATACTATAACGTTAATACGTATATAGCATATAGAGAAAGAGAATTAATTTCATGTGAAAAATTCGATGTCCCGATTTTGATAGAAATAAGGTCACCTGAGTCCAAAAAAGGGGGACCACAAAATGGTCAGTCTGTCTGCCTGTGTTTAATTTAAATCAAAAAGGAATTGAAAATGTATATTCTCATTTTTCCATTAAAATCTTTTGAAGCACACTTTACTCTTGTACTTTTTTTTGCCTGTTGGCCATAGGCCAACCCGCCAGTTTTAACATTGTACAAATACATTAATACAAAAATAAACATCATACAAAAACACTTTTACAAATAACACTGATATGAATAAACAATCTTACAAAATCACTGATACAAATAATACACCTTTAAATAAACACTTTATAAAACACTGATACAAAATTTGATTTGTATTTATATTCTGGCAAACAAGTACAGAATGCGCCTTTAAATTACCGAAATTAAAATTTTTTGTGTTTTGTGAGACCAGTCACACCAGATTACCCTCCTCCCCCCGAGAAACACCTCTGGATCCGCCACTGGAGCTGAGTATGATTTGGAGATTTGAGGAATTGACTGAATGAGGTAGAGTCTCTGAAGTGTGGGATAATGGACTTTAGAAATGTGTAGCCCTCGGGTTTGGTGTAGTTGGTAGCGCCAGACGCGTCTGCCTTGTATACCAAGGGTCGCGGGCTCGGATCCCAGTGAATGAGAAAAAAGTGTGAGGGTCTAGAAAAAATAAATATATATCGGCGGAAACTAAATATCTCTCGACAGAAATCTGGTGTGACAAGCACAGAACCTTTGGTAAGAGAAAGTTGTGTGCTGTGCGACCATTCACACCAGATTTTTTTATTCCTTTTATCATTTCAAAGACAGAAATTTTTGATGGGGGATTCAAGAAAATCTTTTCAAATATTTGAAAAACTTAAGATTATTTTAGGGTAGGGAGGGTATTTATAAATCATTTTGGTTTTTTGTTTTTAGCTAGAATTAAATTCTTATATTTTACTTTCTCTTTCTCTCTATGAAATATAATTTGAATTAAATATCTAGTCATGGTTTGGGTCCTCTGGGGGGTGGGGGGTGGGGGTTTGAACCCCCAAAACTTCTCTCCCCGTGCTACGCCTTTGTATCATTGTCATTTGTATTAAAAATTTCAAATTGCGGCCATAAGAACAGAAAGGAGTAAGAGCTTCTAGAGTTTTTCGAGAGATGTCTCTACGTATATCATCGTGCCTTTATAATCGCTGGAGACAATATCATACTTTGTTATATATTTAAAAAGAAAAAAATACAGACAGCAACATCAGCGGTTGGCTACCATGGCCTAAGATGCTAAGATGCCGAAAAAACTTGAAAAATAAAAAAAAGTTTAATAATGAAATATCAAGTTTTCATTAAATTCATTTTTAATAAAAATATTCAAATTAAAATCAATTTTTGTCGCTTGCGATAGTAAGCGAATTCTTTACTCTTAGCACAAGAGGCGAGTATTCTAACAACGTGCCACATACAATACATCCTAATCAAAAATGGACGGTGTTATGCATAAAGGAACCAAGCGCCTCAAATGATCAAAATTGAGTTAAGATCGCTATCTTGTATGGAAAAAGAAGATCTACCTCTTTATTTAAATCACAACATTATTACTCTGTGCACTTTTTTTTTGTATAAAACAAGAAAAAAGTCATTGCTATTGGGTTTGTTTACAAGTATGGAAATGAAATGCCCTTTATGTCATGTTTAAGTTGATGGCTTGGTTCCTTCATGCATAACATCGTCCAAATGGGTTCAGGGATATACGGTATTTTAAAAATATTTTTGTGTATGGAGGAGGGGGTATTTAAAAATGAGTTCGCCCCCTCCTCCCTTCAATTACCTGTAAAGTCTAAGAAGTTCGTTCTTTTGACACGTGAGGCGCCACTAATCAATGACGCCTTGTCGTTATGCAAATTCATGCCAAAATTGTTGAATTTTATGCGTACTTAATAGGCAACTATGGGATGAAATTGTTCATTTTTACTTTCTCCTACCCTATATGGACCCTGTTACGCATTAATGTCTCAAGCGCCAGCTACCTGAGAAAATCAACATTAAAGTTTTTTGTTTTCATTGGATTATATATAATTTTTTTTGTCAATTGTGCAAGTAACATTAAATATAAATTTTTTTTAGGACATATTTCATAAAAAATACTATTAATTAAAGCATTTGAAACAATATTCCGTGCTTAACTCAATTTTTAATTTTTTTTTTTGGCGTTTGACACACTAATGCATAACAGGGTCCATATATGATATATATATATAGAGAGAAAGAATTGCGATCATGTCATTAATTTGATGTCGAAATTTTGATGGAAATACACGTTTTGAGGTCTCCTGAGTATAAAAAAAATCTGGTGTGACTGGCGCACAGCACACAACTTTCTCTTACCTTCGGTAATCGAAAGTTGTGTTCTGTGCTTGTCACACCAGATTTTTTGTGTCAACATGTATTTAGTTCCCGGCAGTAGGGAATATTTGAATTAAGATGTAAAATTTATAAGTATGGGAAAATATTTATATTTTGTTACCATGGCAACCATTTCTCATATCTTCCCTATGAAATACAAGAGTAAAGTGTGCTTCAAACAATTTTGAGGGCAAAACGAGAATATACATTTGAAAGAGCATCTAAAAAATAATTGATTTTTGAATTTTAATCAAAATCGTTAGAGCGAATTTTGAGAAAATCGAAAAAAACTGAAAAAGTACATCAGTAAAGTACTAGTACTCTTTGGCCGATTTTGATTAAAAGCTTATTTTCACGCTCCCGGGAGGTGTTTAACTTAAATATAAAATTTCAACCTCCTAGCTCAATTCCTTCATGCTTAAAATTGAACACACACACACACACCCACCCACACACACACACACACACAGACAGACCATGTCGCAAAAACCAGTTTTTTGAATTCAGGGGACCTCAAAACGTGAAGATCCATCAAAATCTCGACATCGAATTTTTGACATGAATCCAATACTTTCTCTCTATATATATATTACATATATACATAGGTAAGAGAAAGTAAAAAGGGGGTCACAGAAATTGATCTTTATGTGTATGTATGTCTAACAAGTAAGCTCAATTTAAAGCATGAAGGAATTTAGCTAGGATGTTGAAATTGTATGTTTAAGTTAGCCACCCTCCCGGGACGTGGCACGAAGCTTTTGAACAAAATCGATCAGAGAGTACTAGTACTTTACTGATGTACTTTTTCAGTTTTTTTTTTTTTATTTTCTTAAAATCGGTCCTAATTATTTTGATTAAAATTCAATTATTTTTTTTAATTTTGGGCCGGCGCCCTAGGATAAGGATAGTCCACCCGACGCGAAAACGTGGAGGTCCTGGTTCGACTCCAGGGGGGTGCAATTTTGCCCAATCTTAAGCACAAACGTATCTCGCAAACTTGCTATCTTAAACGATATAATGACTGGCTAATGAACAGTCTTAAAAGCCCTACACTTTACTGCAGGGTCAAAGTTTAAAAAAGTGCAAAGATATAGCCACACCGATCCCGTACGAATGGACCACCTGGTATATATTCTAATAAACAAGTACAGAATGCAGCTTTAAATTACCGAAAGTAAGAAAAAATTAAGTGCCGTGCGACCAGTCATACCAGATTACCCCCACCCCCCTCCCCCTGAAAAACTCCTAAGGATCCGCTCTTGATATATATATATGCATTCCCCCCACACTGGTAAGTTTTCCCCACTTCTCCCCCCTCCCTGGGAATAAGCTGGTATCGTCACTTGGGTCGAAGTTCACTGTTAAAGTACCCACTTCTTGTGCCAGGGGATCAAGAATTTAAAATAGCTTCAGATGCCGAAATAAACATATTAAACAAAAAAGGGCAATTTTACTTTCTCTTACCTATGTATATATGTAATATATATATAGAGAGAAAGTATTAGATTCATGTCAAAAATTCGATGTCGAGATTTTGATGGATCTTCACGTTTTGAGGTCCCCTGAATCCAAAAAAGTGGTTTTCGCGACATGGTCTGTCTGTGTGTGTGTCTGTGTGTGTGTGTGTGTGTGTGTGTGTTCAATTTTAAGCATGAAGGAATTGAGCTAGGAGGTTGAAATTTTATATTTAAGTTAAATACCTCCCGGGACCGGAAAAATAAGCTTTTAATCAAAATCGGCCAAAGAGTACTAGTACTTTACTGATGTACTTTTTCAGTTTTTTTTCGATTTTCTCAAAATTCGCTCTAACGATTTTGATTAAAATTCAAAAATCAATTATTTTTTAGATGCTCTTTCAAATGTATATTCTCGTTTTGCCCTCAAAATTGTTTGAAGCACACTTTACTCTTATGCTTCATAGGAAAGATAGGAGAAATGGTTGCCATGGTAACAAAATATAAATATTTTCCCATACTTATAAATTTTACATCTGAATTCAAATATTCCCTACTGCCGGGAATTAAATACATGTCGACACAAAAAATCTGGTGTGACAAGCACAGTGCACAACTTTCGATTACCGAAGGTAAGAGAAAGTTGTGTGCTATGCGCCAGTCACACCAGATTTTTTTGATATTTTTTTGTCTAAAAAATGAAGTTTTTCGAGAAAAAACTAATTTTGGAGTTAATTACTCGGGATTTTTTTATTTATTCTATTAGAGGTTTTTTTTTCTGCACCAAATGACATCTCATTTAGTCTGCTCTGATTATGACGTATTTACTCCAAAAGTTGATAGAAATCTACAATTTTAGTGTAAGGAGCATATACCAAATTTCATCCATCTAGCTGCTTTGGTTTTTAAGCAATCGTGTTCACACACACACCCAGACGTAATTCCAAAAGAATATACGAGAAAGTCTCGGGGAAGTCAATCCCCATATTTTTCCAAATTTTTTACAAAAATTTTTGATAAAATCACTACCAAATTTTTTAAAATTTTAATTTTATTAAAATTGTGATTTTATTTAAAATTTTTAAAGTTTTATAGTAGATTGGTTTTTGTTTCATACTATTTAAACATATTAAATTATTTTAATTTTCTAAAAAAAATTTTTTTGCCCCCCCCCCCCTGATTCAAATTCGTTCCGGCGCCCCTGCCCACCACACATGATGACTGACAGTGGGCACACTGATCCGTGGTTCAACTCCCGGCGGCACCCTAACTTTAGTCGGCTATTTAAATTAATAAATATTAAATTGTATGATTTTTCTTAACGGATCTGAACGTGATGTATAGCCTATAATATCTTAAAGGACCAAAGTAGAGTAGCATCAGTTTATAAAAGAATAATACTTGTATAAAAATAAATTCTTATCAGACAAGGATTATATTTATGAGAAATATATTTTTTTATAACTATCACAAAATCTATATACATATAATTAAAAATAGATATTTGTATCAAATCAAAGTTCATTTTTCCGATGAGTCAATTTCCGTTCCTATCATTTTTGATGAAAAGAAGAGAAATTGCGCTGTTGCATTCAATTTAACTCTTTCTCGTCTCAGCTAGCAATAGGTTTTGTAGAAAATGGGCCATAAAAATTGCCATTGTAGATTTGAAGACAAAGAAAATCCAGGTTTTAGATATCAAATTAATATTGATAGGTAAATTAATGCTAACATTATCTAAAGCTTTTAGTTTTTTTAATTATTTGTTTTTAGGGTATTTTATGGCATATAAGGCCATTTAGACACCATCTCTATTTATTTCAATTGAACGGTAGCCAATTTAAATAAATTTTCCCCGATTCGAACGGGAAACATACTCGGTACCTAGGGTAGCTACCTTTTTTTGGCAATTAAAGTACATTGGTGATTAAAGGTAAGAAAAAAACATAAATAGTGTCAAAATAAAGGATCATTTATTTTTCTTTAGCATTATATTTAAAATAAAGGATCTCAAACCAGGTGATTCAATTTCAGGTTAATCACACAGATTCCAGGTTAGAGGAATTGGAAGTCTCAAGTTATAAATAAAGAAACACAATTTCTCATATTTTTTTATTTATTTATTACAATATTTTAGCCAAAAAATTTTAATAAAAAAGACGTCCAACTCCTTTAACCTGGAATCTGTGTGATTAAGCTGAAATTATATTTAAAAATAGATTTGTTATTGCGTTCGCAAGTTTTATCAAATTATTATCATTGCTAAACAATTTCACAGCATCTGTACAGTCTATATTTAAGTTAAAGTAAATAAGTAATCCAATTTTTATAAGGTCCAGCGACGCTTTGTTTCTTTCGTCTAGCCCAGAAAAAAACTCTCTCTGAGAATGCTGATGTACCAAGAACAGTGGCGGATCCAGAGAAGTTTCTCGAGGGGTAGGGGAAATCTGGTGGGACTGGTCGCACAGCATACAATTTTTTCTTATTATCGGTAATTTAAAGGTGCATTCTGTAGGTGTCTGTATATATATATATATATTGTTAAGTATTAGTTTTTAAAATTTTATATTAAAAATACAATTTTTTTTCCAAAAAAAAAAAATATTTTTCTCAAATCTCGGAGGGGTTAATTACCCATTTACCCCCCCTCCCTTGTATCCGCCCTTGGCCAGGAAAGTTTGAAAAATCATCCGTCTTATTAAATACTTGCTGACATTTTTGTTCTGTACAAAAATTCCGAAAAAACCTTAAAATTATATATATAAAAAAAAAAAAAAAAATTAAATCATGCGAAATAAAGTATTTTTGCGTACTTTATTGTTCTCATTATAATTACACGAAATAAGGTACAATACTTTATTATAAAGTTCGTGTGGAAACTCTACTGATACCCCAGACAAGAGAAGATTTTATGTCTTCTATTAAAGATTAAAAAGTAGAATTCTTTATTGACTTGTAGTATTAAAAATTTGCATTTCTTTATTAATGGCGCTCTACCCAGACATTTTGTGACAGCTTGATAATTAATTTCATTCTCTAGTACACATCTTAAGAAAAAAAAAGAGGCCCTTTGGTAATATATTTATTGCTGAGCGAAAAGCAAATAAAGTATCTCATTAAGGGCTTTTGCTTTGAAACTTCACTGACTGATTTCTTCTCTCTCTCTCTCTTTTAAAGTAATTTTTTACTTGCTATAATTCTAAACCTTGCTTCGTTTGCTTCGTTGATTTATAGTTAGAAATTCATTTTGAAACTCCTCCTTCTTTTCCTTTAATTTATTTAAAAGATAAATACGTATAACGTAAGTAATTCAATATGGTTAGTTATTTACGTATTTATTTTATATTAAATTCTATTTGTAATTTAGCATATTTGAGGTGAGGAAAAAAAAAAATAAATCTTGCTTGAATTATCAACAAATGAATGGCTTACTGAAGATTAATTGGATGATGTTATGCACGAAGGAACGTAGCCTAAATTTCGATCATAAAGGCGCTTGGTTCCTTTAATATATAGGCTAACAGAAAGAAACGAGTGACTAAATAGTCTACTCACTCGTTCCTTTCTGTTATACAGATATTGTAGCCCTGAAGATGGTCGAAACGTCGGCTTGAAATGCCTTAATAAACTAAATAAATCTAGCTGCAATTGCTCTTTTCTTCATTCCTTACTACATGATCTACTTAGCTATCCACCTCACGTTCAAAAATCTGGTGTGCTGTGCTTGTCACACCAGATTCTTCGTGTCGACATATATTTAGTTTCCGCCGATATATTAGAATTCAAGATGTAAAATTTATAATCATGGGAAAATATTTATATTTTGTTAACATGTTCTCCTATCTTTCCTATGGAGTACAAGAGAAAAGTGATCTTCAGAAGATTTCAATGGCAAAATGAGAATATACATTTTAAAGAGCATCTAAAAAATAATTGATTTTTGAATTTTAAACAAAATCGTTGGAGCAAATTTTGAGAAAATCGAAAAAAAAACTGAAAAAGTACATCAGTAAAGTACTAGTACTCTTTGGTAGATTTTGATCAAAAGCTTATTTTCACGCCCTAGGTGGGTGTCTTACTTAAATATAAAATTTCAACCTCCTAGCTCAAATCCTTCATGCTTAAAATTGAACACAGACAGACACTGTATATAGAGGTAAGTAAAAATGATCAATTTCATCGGAATGACTCGTTAAAAAAATCTGGTGTGACTGGCGCACAGCACACAACTTTCTCTTACCCTTCGGTAAGAGAAAGTTGTGCACCGTGCTGGTCACACCAGATTTTTTGTGTCGAGATATATTTAGTTTCCGATAGCACCTTAGTTTCAAACTTGCATTTTAAATGTTGACTGCTTGAAATAAACTATGGTTATTTTTCAAAATTTTAATCTCATATTTGGACATTTTATACACAATATAGAATCGTAAATAAATACAAAATTTCATAAGAATTGGAAAAAAAATTTTTAAATGCGTAAAATGTTCCAAAGGGGACCCCCTTTTGAATCGAAATTAACATACAAATCGCTATAGGAAATTAACATTAGGCCTATGAAAGAAGGCGGAGAGACAGACGATAATGTTTGCAAGTGAGGAGAGAGAGAGTGAGATATGTTTTCTCCGAAACAATCAAAGACAGAAATAAAATAAAAAAAAATAAATGGGAATTTAAATAATAATTGATTTTTTTTTTTTTTTTTTTTTAATGTATAAAAAAACATTCACACTTTTTTCTCATTCACACTCACACTCACACACACATTCACACAGTCTTTTCGGCAACTCTGGCCATTTAAGACTTTATACGATAACCGTTGTAATTAATAAATGTATTTGGGGTTCAGGCATTTCCTATTTAAGCCATCTGGTATCCAAATGGCTTAAATAAAATCATCGGACTGCCTGGGTCCGAACCCGTGACGTTTGGTATAGGAGGTAGGTACGCTACATACTACGCCAAACTCGGGGGCAATTGATTTTTAATCTAATAAAAAGAAAAAGATTTAAATTCCGTTACCATGGCAACCATTTCTATCTTTCCTATGAAGAACAAGAGTAAAGTGGTCTTCAGAAGATTTCAACGGCAAAATGAGAATATACATTTTAAAGAGCATCTAAAAAATAGTTGATTTATGAATTTTAAAAAAATCCTTGGAGGGAATTTTGAGAAAATCGAAAAAACTGAAAAAGTACATCAGTAAAGTACTAGTACTTTTTGGCCGATTTTGTTCAAAAGCTTATTTTGAGCGTGTGGGAGGGTACCTAAGTTAAATATAAAATTTCAATCCGGTAGCTCAATTCCTTCATGCTAAAAATCTGTCCACACATACAGACACACGCACGCACACACACACATACACACACACAGACCAATTTGCGGGACCCACTTTTTTGGACTCAGGGGACCTCAAAACATGTATATCCATCAAAATCTCGACATCGAATTTTTGACATGATCGCAATACTTTCTCTCTCTATATATTTCATATATAGGCTAAGAGAAAGTAAAATAATTTTAGGTCTATTCAAATTGTGGATGCATTTTTCGTTATTTTGTCGTAAATATGATAGCAGAACAAATAAAATGTTCGCCCTACGAGTTGGACATTCCTGTGCTAACCACAGGATTGTTATCATAGAAAATTTAATAAGAATGATGAAAGAGCGAAAATAATTAAATTGGAATATTTATGATAAAATCACGTGATGTTTTTTTTTCTCTCTCTCTCTAGCTTTAGTTTTTGGGAATTATTCAGGGAAATAACATTAGAGACCGAGTGAGTGGATCGATCCTTCTCTCTTGGTTTCAAGGGAAAGGGCAAGCGAGAAAAAAGACCTGCAGGCAAACCCTAAAGGCTGGCTGACTCACCTTCCCTTACCTTTTTAACTATTCTCTTTTCCAACCCCCCACTCTATATGAGTACATGTAAATTCATTGAAAATTATCTCTAAGTCAATGTCAGAGCATTCATTTTATATTTGATAGACAACAGTCATGTGACTCATTCGCTTTCGGGGAATAAATATTTCATTTAAAAAAAAATCTATTTTTTCCTCATTGTTTCATAGATAAAAAAATCTGGGGTGACTGGCGCAACGGCGAACAACATTCTCTTACCGAATGGTTGTTCACCGTGCTTGTCATACCCTGATTTTTTGGGTCGAGATATATTTAGTTTCCCATTGCGCCTTAGTTTACTTGACCATTTGCATTTCATAAGTAAAAAAAATCTGGTGTGACTGGCGCACAGACACAACTTTCTCTTACCCTTCGGTAGAGAAAGTTGCGCACTGTGCTGGTCACACCAGATTTTTTGTGTCGAGTATATTTAGTTTCCGATAGCACCTTAGTTTCAAACTTGCATTTTAAATGTTGACTGCTTGAAATAAACTATGGTTATTTTTCAAAATTTTAATCTCATATTTGGACATTTTATACACAATATAGAATCGTAAATAAATACAAAATTTCATAAGAATTGGAAAAAAAATTTTAAATGCGTAAAAAGTTCCAAAGGGGACCCCCTTTTGAATCGAAATTAACATACAAATCCCTATAGGAAATTAACATTGTTTCTATGCGAAGATAAGGTGGAAAGGGAATTTAAAAGAGTAGAGACAGGCGATAATGTTTGCAAGTGAGAGAGAGACATATATGTTTTCTTTGAAACAATTAAAGACACAAATAAATTTAAAAAAAATGGGAATTTAAATAATAATTGATTTTTAATCTAATAAAAAGAAAAGATTTAAATTCCGTTACCATGGCAACCATTTCTATCTTTCCTATGAAGAACAAGAGTAAAGTGGTCTTCAGAAGATTTCAACGGCAAAATGAGAATATACATTTTAAAGAGCATCTAAAAAATAATTGATTTTTGAATTTTAAAAAAAATCCTTGGAGGGAATTTTGAGAAAATCGAAAAAACTGAAAAAGTACATCAGTAAAGTACTAGTACTTTTTGGCCGATTTTGTTCAAAAGCTTATTTTGAGATTCTTCAAAGGTACTTAAGTTAAATATAAAATTTCAACCCGGTAGCTCAACTCCTTCATGCTAAAAAAATGGTTCCACACATACAGACACCACACACACACACACACACACACAGACCAATTTGCGGGACCCACTTTTTTGGACTCAGGGGACCTCAAAACATGTATATCCATCAAAATCTCGACATCGAATTTTGACATGATCGTAATACTTTCTCTCCTATATATTTCATATATAGGGATACGAGAAATAAATGAAAAGAAAATTGATTCAAAATCTCCATAGGCTCTGTGTATTTTAAATGTTGACTGCTTGAAATAATATTTTTCAAAATTTTAAACTCATATTCAGGTCTATTCTCTAAAAACAGACGATAAAATTTAAAATAAACAAATGGGTGTTAAAAAGTAATGTAGAAACAATCAGGGTTAAAAAAAATGCTATTCTCTATACAAAGTTTTAACAGCGACGTTAACATGTTGCTTTTATTTAAAAGCTATCAAAATCAGAACCTTACTTTTAAAGTTAATGACTCCATTTTTATTTTAAACACGACGTTAAAATATTAAAGGCACCCCCTAGACATGGCATTAAAATAATAATTACTAAATGTTAACGCTGGCTTTAAATTTTTGTTTACAGAATAGCTATCTGAGGCAATCAAGTGATTTTCAATAGCATTTTTTAACGCTGATTGTTTTTACATTACTTTTTAACACCCATTTTTTTTTTTTTTTATTTAGGTTTGGCCTCTTCGCCATACCATAAACCAGTTTACAATAAATAATACATAAGAAACTAAATTAATATAAATAACATTAACACCCATTTGTTTATTTTAAATTTTAACGCTTGCTTTTAGAGAATAGACCTGATTATATTTTATACACAATAGAGAATCCTAAATAAATACAAAATTTCATAAGAATTGGAAAAAATTTCATCAAGGAAAGGTTGCAGGAGCAGAGACTGGCACCCAATTTTTTTACTTTCTCTTACCTATGTATATATGTAATATATATATAGAGAGAAAGTATTGGATTCATGTCAAAAATTCGATGTCGAGATTTTGATGGATCTTCACGTTTTGAGGTCCCCTGAATCCAAAAAAGTGGTTTTCGCGACATGGTCTGTCTGTCTGTCTGTGTGTGTGTCTGTCTGTCTGTCTGTGAACAAAATATCTCAAGAACGAAAAGAGCTAGGAGGTTGAAATTTTATATTTAAGTTAGGCACCCCCCTGAGACGTGACACGAAGCTTTTGAACAAAATCGGCCAAAAAGTACTAGTACTTTACTGATGCACTTTTTCAGTTTTTTTCGATTTTCTCTAAATTTGCTCCAACGATTTTTTTTAAATTCAAAAATCAATTATTTTTTAGATCTTCAATAAAATGTATATTCTCATTTTGTGATTGAAATCTTCTGAAGACCACTTTACTCTTGTACTCCATAGAAAAGATAGGAGAAATGGTTGCCATGGTAACAAAATATAAATATTTTATAAATTTTACATCTTGAATTCAATTGTTTGCCCCCCGAGTTTGGCGTAGTAGGTAGAGTGCCTACCTCCTATACCAAACGTCGCGGGTTCGGACCCAGGCAGTCCGATGATTTTATTTAAGCCATTTGGATACCAGATGGCTTAAATAGAAATGCCTGAACCCCCAAATATATATATTACTTCAACGGTTATCGTCTAAAAGTCTTAAATGGCCTCAGTTGCCGAAAAGACTGTGTGAATGTGTGTGTGAGTGTGAGTGTGAATGAGAAAAAAGTGTGAATGTTTTTTATAAAAAAAAAAAAAAAAAATTCAATTGTACCCTACTGTCGGAAACTAAATACATGTCGACACAAAAAATCTGGTGTGACAAGCACAGAACACAACTTTCGATTACCGAAGGTAAGAGAAAGTTGTGTGCTGTGCGCCAGTCACACCAGATTTTTTTCTTTAAATATTTTATTGGGCCGATGTTTCGGACTCTATAAAGACCATCAGGGCCAAATAAGTGTCAAGGAAATATATATAATCTGCATTGGGCAGCTATGTGTAATGATGCTTATCAGGTAATGAATTCAAGCAATGGAACGAAGAGCCGGAAAATGAATTTGAAAAATCTGAAATACATCAGTAAAGTGGACTTCAATCAATTTTACTAAAATATTCACTGGTATACTTTTTTAAAGAGCATTTGGTATCCAAATGGCTTAAATAAAATCATCGGATTATCTAGGGTCCGAACCCGCGACCCTTAGCATACAAGGCAGGCGCGCTATACGGAAGCGCTCCGATGCGACGCATCCTGTGCTTACACGTAGGCCCTGCTTCTCACCTATCCACGGAAGCTAATTTTTTTTGTCACTCTGACATGAATAATTTATATTTAGCTGAATTCAACATTCGAAGGACAATAAGAAGCTCCATCGAGAGTACAGGGCTAAAAAAAAATTACGCCCAGAAGTCACGCTACCAGCCCAACGTTTTATCTGATCAGGAAGACCGTCAGCGCTGCTCCGAAATATCAAAATTTACTATTTTTAGAGTGGCAGTACTATAAAAATAACCTGTATAAATAAAGGCGTCTTATTATTGTTTAGTAAGTAAAATAAATATAATGATTGTTAAATAGAGCTTTGATTGAAAGTTGGAGGGAATTTTCGCTCAAGTCCAGGTTCGAGTCCAAGAGGCACAATTTGCTCTCGCACATTTCTTCATTTCCTCCCAAATAATATTCTTATTTCATTTTATTATAATTTCTCGACGCTCGAGGATTAATTTAATAATTTTCTTTTTTTTCCCTGATAGGTTCTCGCCCCCTCCCATTTAATTAGGATCTCTCTCATTTGAATGCTGCGGGTGCTGCGCCATGACATTTAGAAATTCCCTGTCTCTAGTCTCTCTATCCCTTTGGACCTTGCGGTTTACAAGAAGCCTTTAAGGATACTAGGGCCCATTTTCCTTGCTACTTCTGCCCTGGGAGAACCCGCATTAAGAGGGAACGACGATTCAATTACACTTGAATTAAATTGCCTATTATGATCATTTTACAAATGACCTCACTAAAGGAAAAAAAATAAAATGGCTCTCTGTAATTTCTTTCATCAAGAAAAATAATTATTCGATTATGTAGGGCTGCTCATGAAATAGAAATAAAAGATTTTTTTAGAAAACATTAGAGACTTTGAGAATTAACGAAAATCCCTGATTATTTTAACATATTAAAACAATTTAAGGCTCGTATTTTTATAATTTAAAATAAATCTTAATCTTAATTTTGTGCAAATTTATTAATTTCTGAACGAAGTTCCTAACGCCTCTCTTCAAAAACGTCAGTCCCCTAGAAGTTTTTCAACCCTAAAGCTAAGAGGCTGACGAGTTTATATATTAATACCAAAAAAATAAAAAAAAAAATCCGTGAGTGTTACTATATGGATACAATAAAATTAACTTATTGTCTATCAAAATCATTACAAACAATTGAAATCAAATTTCAAATTTAACCCCAAAGTTAACCCATTGTGTAGAATGACTCATAGATTTTTCAAATAAGCCAGATATGTATTATTATTAAGGGGGTTCAGGAGCGACGTCTAAACGTACTTTAAAAAAAACTAGGCTATTATAAGGAATTTTTCAATGCGGTTTTTTTTAATGAATTAAATTCATAAGAGATTATTGGGACATCGAGCTATAATTTTTTTAATGACTTATTAAAAAATTATGGAAATTAATTTTTTTGTTATCAAGTAAATACAAAAAAACAATCTGTCCCAATAATCTTTAATTTTTTTTTTTAATTTAAAAATAAATTTATTGTTATTATTAATCAAATATTAATTAAGAATAATATATATTTAATAATAAGCTTAGATGATTTATTTAAAATTCATCTGTCAAATTAGTTCAGCATTCTTGCAATAGATGGCAGGCTAGTCTAACAGCTGATCTCCTAATAGCGTATATCTGGCCTATATTTATATATTTTTATGCTTTTATAAAAGATACATAATATATAATAACATTTATAAAGTATTTATTATTAAAAGATCAATGAAAATCAACCAAATGCATTAAATATTATTAGCTACCATTCTGACATCTCTTGGCAAATTTTTGAATTACTTGATTTTTTTGGGCATACTTTTTATGACACACAACGCCATCTTAGCGGGAAAAACATGCGTAACCACTTCGCTCCCGTAGCCCCTTAATTTCCTGAATTTGACTGGAAAATTGCAACACTTGAATAAGAAAAGACGAAGATCTCTTGACTTAAGGAGCTCCATGCTACTATTTGTTAGTAAATAGTCCCTCAGTTAAGTCCGATCGACTTAAATGGATTTGTGGTCAAAATCTTTTGAGCCATTAGAATTTACACTTACCCAATAAATTTAGCATCGAATACTGATTCATTCAGGCAAGAAAAGATTTGTTTAATTACCTGAAACAAAAAGAGAAAAAGTTTTAAATAAAGTATTATATCATCGTTTAATTTAATTTAAATCATAATATGCAAGTAAATCAGCAGCCTCGCTTAAATGGCCACTAAATAAGATAATAAATTAAAGAAAAAGAAGAGGATAATGATTGGATTTTCTCTCTTCCTTTGTTGGACCAAATGGCGCTCTTTAAAGGCTTCCTTTTTTTTTAAATGAAATGAAGGGCAATTTGAAATAACACACAAACGAATGGGAAGCTGAAATCTCTCTTTTTTTCTCCTTTTTTGAACACGAACAACGAATTAAGACTTTAATTAAAAAATATATCTGATGGGGATAACAAATTAAATAACAACAAATATTTGTGTAATGACAGGGAAATTTTGTTAATAGATAAATATATAAGAATTTGGCCAAATGCTCAGCTCAATGGGCGTGGCCATCAATGAAGAAGAAGAAAACGTACCAGGGTTTACATTCAATGGGTAAATCTAAGGGGACGGCGCAGTTAGTTAATTAAAATAAAAAGCATTGGGATTTATTATTAAAAAACAAACATGAGTGGAGAGCATTTTTGCTTTTTATTTGCTATGTTATAACGAATACGAGAGAGAGGGTGGGGGGGGGAGGGATTGTGTTATTTATTTATTCCAGGTTAATATAATTTAAAAATTTCGAATATGATTTTATTACAAAACAATTTCACAAGTTGAGAATGAAAATCAAAGTCGATAAATATAAAATAAATAAAATCATTGATCCGCCAGAAAATGAATAAACGAACAAATAATCTTGTGAAATTTATGTGAAATAATGGAAAATCAATCTGATGTGGAAAATCAGTTTCACGATATCAGTACATTTGGAATTTTGGAGATGGAAAAGATGTTAACGCAAATGATAGATTCAATTGACTTTGTTTATTAATTACTACACGCCCCCCCCCCTCTGAACCCTCCTCCAGCTGGCTCAGGACCGCCTGCCGCGGACCCTCGCCTTTCGTTAATTTTTCAGGCAACTCATTTCAGTTAATTTATAATAAGAATTCACATCTGGCTAAAAGAAAAATCTCTTAAAAAAAGCATATATACAGTGGCGGAGTGTCCGTCCGTCTGTCTGTCTTTATCCAATTCTAGTCCCATCCTCGATCTCTTTAAGGAAAAAATTATTATTATAATTATTTGAAATACCCACCGGGATCCCCGTTTATTTACCCGAAGTGCTTTACATGCACGAAGACACACCTCAATCCCAACCGGCCTCTGGCCGTAGCCATCTACCGGTACCCCGTGAAGTTGCATCATTCCCTATCTACTCCTCTTTTGTTTCTAGCTAGTGAACTAATCCTTATTTCTGGTTCCACCCGATTCCTTATATCCAACCTCTTCTATGCTATGGAGGATGTCCTAGTTGAGGAGGGCTCCCTCAGCACCGACTCCTTTCGAAGAATGCATCACTGGGAGGGAACCTTCTTTACGTCCCTTCCACAGGGCGGGATGCCACAGCGGCTCCCTCTCCTCGTAGAGTTGCCTGGGAGCTATTGTGGAGAAATCCAAAATTCCAATCCTTTGCCTGTTTGAGGATTTGTTTGCATTAAATAAA
>JAKCPI010025229.1:0-14956 GCA_023213315.1 Euborellia annulipes
CATATCAAATTTCTTGTAGATATAGTAATTTTATGAAATCGAGATGTAAGCGACTCCTTTTAAAAAAAAATCAGATTTCAAAATGCAATAAATAAAGGGGGGAGGGGGGGGAACTTCATCTAGGATCGTGACTCAATGAAAAGCTTCAACCCTACTGTTAAACCAACTTACGAGAAAACATTTTTTTTTTTGAAACATTTCCATTTAAATAAACTGATAAGGAATGATAAAAAGAGCAAATTATCAAAATTCCTTATTGGTTGGCGGTGTGTGTGTGTGTGTTCCAATGAATCAATTCATTTGAATATGATGAAAAAAAGAACGAACGTGCTGAATCAACCAACTTATTTTAGGGCTGATAAAGAAATATAAGCTTAATCGTTATTTATACTGGTGCTAGCACGATTTCTCATACAGTAGATGAGTAATAACCACGGCAGTCTCATTTTTTTTTCTTTTATTTTTTTCGACTCTCAAATTTGTATTCTAAGAACAAGAGTCAGTCCCAGTCCCAGCTAGGGCAGCTCGTGGTCACCATCCAAGTACCCACAAGATGTGGGCCCCTGAGCATTCTCTCCAAAATTGTCGCCTTTTCTAGCTCAAAAATTCGACTATCAATGAAATTTTTTAAAACACTTAAGTTATACTTTATTATTCTAGTATTTTAACAATAATGTCATCTATCTACCTCAATGATGTCACTTAAAAGATAAGGCTTTATTACTCTCTCAAATAGAGATTACACGGGATGTAAACACAATGATAAAAAAAAAATTTCAAGAAAATTTTATAACAAAAAAGTCAACAAGGAAGTGGAGATGAGAAAAGAATGCGATTTATTTGCAGAACTTGCCAATTATTATAAACAAAATGCTATTATTAAACCACGCTTTTATTTTAAATGCACTAAAAGGAGGAAAATAACTTTCTTAAGACAAAATTAAATAAAATATCACAAAATTTTTATCAATTTTGTAGAAGAAATTTAATTCATTTGACGGCATATTTGATCACCTTTGGTGCTTGGTGAGCAAAGTAGTTTGAAATAAAAACTTTATTATCTAATTATAAGTTCAAAGCAAATTTCAATTATGTTATTAATCCGCTTTTTGGAATAAAAATAAAATATTTGTTCAAGTAAATTAGAATAGCCACGCTGATGGTGATGAAATGGTTCGAACATAATCATGTTTATGTTTATTCTATTCTATTATAAAAGAGAGAATATATATGTCTAAAATTTTCAATTGTGCGTGATGAAAATTTTGTCAAGAGTTCTAATAATAATTCTGGATAGTGGAGAGTCTACTAATCAATATCAGTACAAATAAATAGGGCAGATGATGCCGGAGCCACTTTGCGAAACATTTTTGTTCGACTAATTGTGTTAATTGATAAATTAATATTATGCGAGGGGGTGTCAAAAAATAACAGGAATTATTTTTTACTAGAAGATTCTGATTACTTTTATTCAAATTCCATATCAGACCTCCCTCGGACAAAATACAACGATTCCAGCGTTCAGTCCACTGTTCAAAACACTCCCTGAGGCCCCTTTTTTGATAGTCTGTTGAGTACACCCGAAATGTTGTTTAGCTCTCGATCATTGGTGGATAAGCAAAATACTGTTACTGCGAATTACTGTTGTGAAGTATTGAAGGAGCCATTAAGAAGGAAAATTGCAACAAAAGGACCACATCTTGCTCAAATGGGATGCTTCACCAGGATAATACACCGGCACATCGCGCAAGAAACAGTCACTGAATTAGGTATTGAGGTGATGCCACATCCACCTTATTCACCGGGCCTAGCGCCGTGTGACTTCACCTATTTCCTGGAGTGAAAAAAGAGCTTCGGGGTCGTCATTTACAGAGTGATCGAGAGCTAAACAACAAAATTTCGGGTGTACTCAACAGTCTACCAAAAGGGAGCTTCAGGGAGTATTTTGAACAGTGGACTGAACGCTGAAATCGTTGTATTTTGTCCGAGGGAGAATACTTTGAAGGTCTGAAATGGAATTTGAATAAAAGTAAGCAGAATCTTCTAGTAAAAAAATAATTCCTGTTATTTTTTGACACCCCCCAGATATCGCCTGCTGAGAATTATATTGGGAAAAGTCCGAAAATTCAATTTTTGAGTTAAGCCTGCCAAACGTTAAAACGTCTTCTCTTTTGAGTGGAAAAATATATTTTCGCTATTGATTTGTTGCCCGGATATTTAAATGTATGTTTAAAAAACTATCAAACGCCTTTTCTCGATTAGTTCGATTTCGGACTTTCGCCACTCAGCATTCTCGGCAGGCGATATATAGTTTACTAATTTATTTTTTTGATATGGAAATTATTTACGCAAGTTGGATTTTTAACCCTTCAAGGCGTTACGAAACGCTGCATCCCCTCCTCTCTAGATGAACTAATGAGAGCAAGAGAAGCTCATCTGCTCAAAAGCCAAGTATATTTTGAAATTGGTATTTTGAGCAACAGCATCACCGGGGAACAAGAAAAAAGGCGGCTGTCGAGGCTACTAAACTTAACAGTCCAAACCAATTGTAAAATGCGTGGAATAACACAGTTTTTTTTTTACTTTCTCTTACCTCTATATATAAATTAATATATATAGAGAGAGAAAGTATTGGATTCATGTCAAAAAATTCGATGTCGAGATTTTGGATGGACCTCACGTTTTGAGGTCCCCCTGAATCCAAAAAAGTGGTTTTCGTGACATGGTCTGTCTGTGTGTCTGTGTGTGTGTCTGTGAACAAAAGATCTCAGAATGAAACTGAGAGCTTTTGGAGGTTGAAATTTTATATTTAAGTTAGGTACCCTCATGGGACGTGACACGAAGCTTTTGAACAAAATTGGCCACTAGTATTAGTACTTTACTGAGTGCACTTTTTTCAGTTTTTTTCGGATTTTCTCAAAAATTTGCTCCGAACGATTTTTTTTTAAATTCAAAAATCAATTATTTTTTAGATGCTCTTTAAAATGTATATTCTCATTTTGCCATTGAAATCTCCTGAAGACCACTTTACTCTTGTACTCCATAGAAAAGATAGGAGAAATGGTTGCCATGGTATCAAAATATAAACATTTTGCCATACTTATAAATTTTACATCTTGAATTCAATTGTACCCTACTGCCGGAAACTAAATACATGTCGACACAAAAAATCTGGTGTGAAAGCGACAGTCACAACTCTCGATTACCGAAGGTAAGAGAAAGTTGTGTGCTGTGCGCCAGTCACACCAGATTTTTTTTTAAATAAAATTTGTTTTAAATCTTTTAAACTCGCTATAAAAAAAACAATTAAAATAATGTCATCACCGTTGTTGGCTGTTATTGGGAAATTGCAGGTGGATGAATTCCCTCTTTTGTCAGATGAAAATAAAAACTGAAGCAAGTTGTGCATGTCAATAGATATTTTGTCATTTGTCATAATTCACGGTTGACTTGATCTCTGAGTGAATTTTTTCCCGGACAAAAGAGAGAGAGAGAGAGAGAGAGGAGAAACATGAGACCCATACTAAAGAGAAAGAGAGATTTTCCAGGATTCAATCATTTGAAAAATGGGATTTCACACTTAATCAGGACTAATGGAAGAGAGAGAGAGAGAGAGAGAGAGAGGGGGATTATTAGGGGGTCACATTCATGTATTTATTAATCAATTAAACAGAATGTCAACTTTTATGTACACTCATCTATGAGAAAGGGGATTTTTATTTTTTTTTTTTAATCACAGCAAATTTGTAATTAAAGCAGATTGAGTAATTAAACGCCTGTGTATCAATTATTAATAAGATTGTGCCCCCTGTCTGACTGTCATTGGTCTATTTTGTTCGGTAATTTTTAGCAAATGCAAAATTTTGAACTTAAGTATTAAATTTCCCTCACTGACACCATTTCCTCTCACTCTGGCCAATCAGCGAGAGGGGGAGTGGTTCACAGGCACATACAACGGAAGTGAATGGCTAGCGCTTTATATATTTAATCCATTAAAAAAAACGCAATGAATTTTTTTTTTTTTTTTTTGCGATTCAAATTTAGAGACCATTTATATTTGCTAAATTAAATAAATTTAGAAATGAAGCGCGGATAAGCTTTTATTTCAAAACGTTAATGTGCTATTGTTTTATTGTAACAGCCCTTTCTTTGGGAAGGGTTCTTCTAATTGAAGAGATCAATAGGTCAAGGCGGGCGATCTTCAAAGAATTTTACCAAAACATGCAAACCTTTCAAATTTTTTTACTTTCTCTTACCTCCTATATATATGTTAATATATATTAGAGAGAGAAAGTATTGGATTCATGTCAAAAATTCGATGTCGAGATTTTGATGGATATACACGTTTTGAGGTCCCCTGAATCCAAAAGTGGTTTCGCGACATGGTCTGTCTGTCTGTGTGTGTGTGTGTGTGTGTGTGTGTGTGTGTGTGTGTGTTCAATTTTAAGCATGAAGGAATTGAACTATGAGGTTGAAATTTTATATATAAGTTAAACACCCCCGGGGGAGCGTGAAAAGTAAGCTTTTAATCAAAATCGGCCAAAGAGTACTAGTACTTTACTGATGTACTTTTTCAGTTTTTTTCGATTTTCTCAAAATTCGCTCTAACGATTTTGATTAAAATTCAAAAATCAATTATTTTTTTAGATACTCTTTCAAATGTATGTTCTCGTTTTGCCCTCAAAATTGTTTGAAGCACACTTTACTCTTGTACTTCATAGAAAAGATAGGAGAAATGGTTGCCATGGTAACAAAATATAAATATTTTCCCATACTTATAAATTTTACATCTGAATTCAAATATTCCCTACTGCCGGGAACTAAATACATGTCGACACAAAAAATCTGGTGTGACAAGCACAGTACACAACTTTCGATTACCGAAGGTAAGAGAAAGTTGTGTGCTATGCGCCAGTCACACCAGATTTTTTGCGATTCAAATTTAGAGACCATTTATATTTGCTCTTAAATAAAATAAAATTTAGGAATGAAGCGCGGCTAAGCTTATTTTAAAAACGTTAATTGCCATTGTTTTATTGTAACAGCCCAGAAAGGGAAGGGTTCTTCTAATTGAAGAGATCAATAGGTCAAGGCGGCGATCTTCAAAGAATTTTAACAAAAACATGCAAACCTTTCTAAAATTTAATAATTATTTAACTATGAATTTCAGCCAGTGGCGATTCCAGGATTTTACTAAGGGGGGGGAGGTTTTCTAAGTAGAAGAGTCGGTGAGGCAGTGGCGCATTCAAGGGCAGGAGGGTATCATTTATTATTTGATAAAATGGTGGATGCAGTCCAAATTAATACAAATAAATAAAAAAAACTCGTGATTTCCTTCATGGACACAAAAACGACATATTACCTGTCTATTTTGTGTCCAAGAAGGAAAACACGAGTTTCTTTTATTTATTATTTATTATATTTTAGTTCCGCATTCAAATTATCATTAATGCAGATAATTTCTTTAATTAATTTTTTGTTTAAGTCCATTCGGCATCTTAGACCTTATAGACTTTAACGATACACATTATTTTAGTTATGATATTAGGGTATCCAGGCAAATTTATTTAGTTTCAAATAATTAAGTAAAAAAAAAACTACGATTTTTTATTTGTATTTTTAGTATCTTTTTAGTTTAATAATATTTTAAAAATTTGGAGTTAAAATTCTCTCTTAGTACGGGAAAGAAAAAGTTTAATTTAACATGAGAATAATATTTTATTTAAGATATTGTAGGCTATACCTCACGTTAAGATCCGTGAAGAAAAATCATACAATTTAATATTTATTAATAATATCTTAAAGGGCCAGATAAGAGTAGAGTAGCATCAGTTTATAAAAGAATAATACTTTGAATAAAAATAAATTCTTATCAAACAAGGATTATATTTATGAGAAATATATTTTTTTATAACTATCACAAAATCTATATATAATTAAAAATAGATATTTGTATCAAATCAAAGTTCATTTTTCCGATGAGTCAATTTCCGTTCCTATCATTTTTGATGAAAAGAAGAGAAATTGCCCTGTTGCATTCAATTTAATCTATCTATCTAATCTTTCTCGTCTCAGCTAGCAATAGGTTTTGTAGAAAAACGGCCATCAAAATTGCCATAGTAGATTTGAAGACAAAAAAAGCCAGTAGGTTTTAGATATCAAATTAATATTGATAGGTAAATTAATGCTAACATTATCTAAAGCTTTTAGTTTTTTTAATTATTTGTTTTTAGGGTCTTTTATGGCATATAAGGCCATGGGGTGTCTAACCCTATTTATTTAAATTGAACGGTAGCCAATTAAAATAAATTTTCCCGGATTTGGAAAGGAAACAAACTCGGAATCGAGGGGCCACCTTTTTTTTTTGTGATTAAAGATAAGAAAAAAAGTAACTGTTACATAGTCTCAAAATAAAGGATCATCTATTTTTCTTTAGCATTATATTTAAAAAGAGATTTTTTATTGCTTTCGCAAGTTTTATCTAACTATTATCACTGCTAAACAATTGCACAGCATCTTGACATATTTAAGTTGTCATCTTGTCTATATTTAAGTTAAGAAATAAGTAATTCATTTTTTCTAAGATTCAGAGACGCTTTTTCTTTCGTCTCGCCATCCCAGAAAAAACTCTCTCTGAGAATACTGATGTGTCAAGAATAGACATTAACAATGAAATTACTTTATACAAGAATGATAAATTATCATCAGTCTTATTAAATACTTGCTGACATTTTTGACCTGAAGAAAATTCCGAAAAATCCTTAAAATTATACAGGTATTAAAGAAAAAAAAAATAGAAAAATAAAATCATGCGAAATAAAATATTTTTGCGTACTTTATTGTTCTCATAAAGTATAGAGAATAAGTACACGAAATAACGTACAGTACTTTATTATAAAGTTCGTGTGGAAACTCTACTGATACCCAGACAAGAGAAGATTGTCTTCGATTAAAGATTAAAAAATAGAATTCTTTATTGACTTGTAGACAAGGGCGGATAGAGGGGGGGAGTGAAGGGGGTAATTACCCCTCCGAGATTTGAAAAAAAAAATACTTTTTTCCGAAAAATAATTTATTTTTAATGTAAAATACTTAAAAATTTTTAATGTAAAATACTTAAAAATTTGGTTTGTAATTATATTCTGGCAAACAAGTACAGAATGCGCCTTTAAATTACCGAAATTAAGAAAAAATTGAGTGCTGTGCGACCAGTCACATTAGATTAACCCCCCCCCCCCAAACACAAAAAAAACCTCTGGATCCGCCCTTGCTTGTAGTATAAAAAATTTGCATTTCTTTATTAATGGCGCTCTACCCAGACATTTTGTGACAGCTTGATAATTAATTTCATTCTCTAGTACACATCTTAAGAAAAAAAAAGAGGCCCTTTGGTAATATATTTATTGCTGAGCGAAAAGCAAATAAAGTATCTCATTAAGGGCTTTTGCTTTGAAACTTCACTGACTGATTTCTTCTCTCTCTCTCTCTTTTAAAGTAATTTTTTACTTGCTATAATTCTAAACCTTGCTTCGTTTGCTTCGTTGATTTATAGTTAGAAATTCATTTTGAAACTCCTCCTTCTTTTCCTTTAATTTATTTAAAAGATAAATACGTATAACGTAAGTAATTCAATATGGTTAGTTATTTACGTATTTATTTTATATTAAATTCTATTTGTAATTTAGCATATTTGAGGTGAGGAAATAAAAAAATTAATCTTCCTTGAATTATCAAACAAATGAATGGCTTAGTGAAGATTAATTGGACGATGTTACGAAGGAACCAAGCGTCATTAACCTATGACGCTTGGTTACTTTATGCATAACATCATCCTTTTAGAGTCAAATTTTTATAACAATTAATTTTGAAAATAACAAGTTTTGAATTAAAAAAAAATACTCCACATATTTTAGAGTATTATACTGTACTATAGATCATAGGCGTAGCCAGGGGGGGGGGGTTAGGGGTTCAAACTCTCCCCCCCATGGGACCCAAGCCATGACTAGATATTTAATACAAATTATATTTCACATAGGGTAAGAGAAAGTAAAATATAATAATTTACTCTAGCTAAAAAAAAACAAACCAAAATGATTTATAAATACCCTCAAATAATCTTAATTTTTGAAAAAAATTTCTTGATCCCCCCATCAAAAATTTCTGGCTACGCCAATGCTATAGATTAGGTTTAATTCAAAAAAATGAATTGTAGTACGGAATGAAGAAAAGAGCAATTGCAGCTAGATTTATTTCGTTTGTTAAGGCACTGCAAGCTGACGTTTCGGTCAGATATCGACCATCTTCATGGCTCAATATATAACAGAAAGAAACGAGTGACTAAATAGTCTACTCACTCGTTCCTTCCTGTTATACATATATTGTAGCCCTGAAGATGGTCGAAACGTCGGCTTGAAATGCCTTAATACAGCGGTTCCCAACCTTTTTTGAAGTGCGGCCCCTCTTTTTCCGTAAAAAAACCGGAGGCCCAGTGTATATGTAAACCTATATATTGGCTTATATAATTTTTATTTATCCCTAGACATCCACGGCCCAATTCTAATAAGCCCGCGGCCCACGGGTTGGGAACCGCTGTCTTAATAAACTAAATAAATCTAGCTGCAATTGCTCTTTTCTTCATTCCTTACTACATGATCTCAGATCCGGAACTAGGAGATTTTTTAGGGGGGGGCAATATTTAATTTTCCGCTCCCTCCTTAAAATTTTCTATACAAAATTCATATCATTTTACCTTTTTTTTGTAAATTTTTCTTTAATTGCCGCCCCTGATATCTGCCGCCCGGGGCACACGCCCCCCCCACCCCCCCCCCTAGATCCGGCCCTGCATGATCTACTCAGCTATCCACTTCATGTTCAAAAATCTGGTGTTCTGTGCTTGTCACACCAGATTTTTCGTGTCGACATATATTTAGTTTCCGCCGAATTTATAAGAATGGGAAAATATTTAAATTTTGTTAACATGGCCGTTCTCCTATCTTTCTATGAAGTACAAGAGTAAAGTGGTCTTCAGAAGATTTCAATGGCAAAATGAGAATTTACATTTTAAAGAGCATCTAAAAAATAATTGATTTTTGAATTTTAATCAAAATCGTTGGAGCGAATTTTGAGAAAATCGAAAAAAACTGAAAAAGTACATCAGTAAAGTATTAGTACTATTTCGTCGATTTTGATCAAAAGCTTATTTTTACGCCCTGGGTGTCTAACTTAAATATAAAATTTCAACCTCCTAGCTCAAATCCTTCATGCTTAAAATTGAACACAGACAGACACTGTATATAGAGGTAAGTAAAAATGATCAATTTCATCGGAATGACTCGTTAAAAAAAATAATTTTAGGTCTATTCAAATTGTGGATGCAAAATAACGTTTATGGGGGCAGGAAAAATGCTGCTAGAGTCAACATATTTGAACAAGTGAATGTGAATGTTTCACTTCTCTAGTGTGTAATATGAATACAAGGTGGTTCGTTTTTCGTTATTTTGTCGTAAATATGATGATAGCAGAACAAATAAAATGTTCGCCCGACGAGTTGGACATTCCTGTGCTAACCACAGGATTGTTATCATAGAAAATTTAATAAGAATGATGAAAGGGCGAAAATAATTAAATTGGAATATTTATGATAAAATCACGTGATGTTTTTTTTTCTCTCTCTCTCTAGCTTTAGTTTTTGGGAATTATTCAGGGAAATAACATTAGAGACAGAGTGAGTGGATCGATCCTTCTCTCTTGGTTTCAAGGGAAAGGGCAAGCGAGAAAAAAGACCTGCAGGCAAACCCTAAAGGCTGGCTGACTCACCTTCCCTTACCTTTTTAACTATTCTCTTTTCCAACCCCCCTCTCTATATGAGTACATGTAAATTCATTGAAAATTATCTCTAAGTCAATGTCAGAGCATTCATTTTATATTTGATAGACAACAGTCATGTGACTCATTCGCTTTCGGGGAATAAATATTTCATTAAAAAAAAAAAAATCTATTTTTTCCTCATAGTTTCATAGATAAAAAAATCTGGTGTGATGGCGCAACATTCTCTTATGGAATGGTTGTGCACCGTGCTAGTCACACCTGATTTCTTCTGTCGAGATATATTTAGTTTCCTCTAGCACCTTAGTTAACATGACCACTTGCAATTTCAAAAAAAAAGAAAAAGACAATTGATTCAAAATCCCCATAGGCTCTGTGCATTTTAAATGTTGACTGCTTGAAATAAACTCTGGTTATTTTTCAAAATTTTAAACTCATATTAGGGTCCGACCGAAACAAGATTTTCAGCCGAAACCGAAACCGAAACCGAAACCGAATATTCGGCCTCAACCTTAGTTTCGGCCGAAACCGTAACCGAAACCGAAACTTGTATTTCCTATAAAAAATTTTTTTCATTTTACCTTTTTTTTTTTTTTTTTGAATTTTTTTTTCCCTCCCGTGAAAATCATTTTACCTTTTTTTTAGGGAGATAAATTTTTTTCTCCCTCAATTTTTTGACCTTTTTTTTTTGCATGCGAGTCTCATCCCTAAGGCCGAAACCATGATTTTTGGCCGAAACTGGCCGAAACCGTAACCGAAACCGAATATTCGGTCGGTTCCTAACTCATATTCAAGTATATTCTCTAAAAACAGGCGTTAAAATTTAAAATAAAGTAATTAAAAAGTAATGTAGAAACAATCAGGGTTAAAAAAAATGCTATTCTCTAAACAAAGTTTTAACAGCGACGTTAACATGTTGCTTTTATTTAAAAGCTATCAAAATCAGAACCTTTCTTTTAAGGTTAAGGACTCCATTTTTATTTTAAACACGACGTTAAAATATTAAAGGCACCCCCTAGACAAAATAATTACTAAATGTTAACGCTGGCTTTAAATTTTTGTTTACAGAATAGCTATCTGAGGCAATCAAGTGATTTTCAATAGCAATTTTTAACGCTGATTGTTTTTACATTACTTTTTAACACCCATTTGTTTATTTTAAATTTTAACGCTTGCTTTTTAGAGAATAGACCTGATTATATTTTATACACAATAGAGAATCCTAAATAAATACAAAATTTCATAAGAATTGGAAAAAATTTCATCAAGGAAAGGTTGCAGGAGCAGAGACTGGCACCCAATTTTTTTTTTCTTTAAATATTTTATTGGGCCGACGTTTCGGACTCTATATAGACCATCTTCAGGGCCAAATAAGTGTCAAGGAAATATATATAATCTGCATTGGGCAGCTATGTGTAATGATGCTTATCAGGTAATGAATTCAAGCAATGGAACGAAGAGCCAGAAAATGAATTTGAAAAATCTGAAATACATCAGTAAAGTGGACTTCAAACAATTTTACTAAAATATTCACTGATATACTTTTTTAAAGAGCATTTGGTATCCAAATGGCTTAAATAAAATCATCGGATTATCTGGGGTCCGAACCCGCGACCCTTGGCATTCAAGGCAGGCGCGCTATACGGAAGCGCTCCGATGCGACGCATCCTGTGCTTACACGTAGGCCCTGCTTCTCACCTATCCACGGAAGCTAATTCTTTTTGTCACTCTGACATGAATAATCTATATTTAGCTGAATTCAACATTCGAAGGACAATAAGAAGCTCCATCGAGAGTACAGGGCTAAAAAAAATTACGCCCAGAAGTCACGCTACCAGCCCAACGTTTTATCTGATCAGGAAGACGGTCATCGCTGCTCCGAAATATCAAAATTAACTATTTTTAGTGTGGCAGTACTATAAAAATAACCTGTATAAATAATCGCGTTTTATGATTGTTTATTTATTTATTTATTTTTTGATTGAAAGTTGGAGGGAATTTTCGCTCAAGTCCAGGTTCGAGTGCAAGAGGCACAATTTGCTCTCGCAAATTCTTAATTTCTTTCCCAAATAATATTCTTATTTCATTTTATTTATAATTTCTCGACGCTCGAGAATTAATTTAATAATTTTCTTTTTTTTCCCTGATAGGTTCTCGCCCCCTCCCATTTAATTAGGATCTCTCTCATTTGAATGCTGCGGGTGCTGCGCCATGACATTTAGAAATTCCCTGTCTCTAGTCTCTCTATCCCTTTGGACCTTGCGGTTTACAAGAAGCCTTTAAGGATACTAGGGCCCATTTTCCTTGCTACTTCTGCCCTGGGAGAACCCGCATTAAGAGGGAACGACGATTCAATTACACTTGAATTAAATTGCCTATTATGATCATTTTACAAATGACCTCACTAAAGGAAAAAAATAAAATGGCTCTCTGTAATTTCTTTCATCAAGAAAAATAATTATTCGATTATGTAGGGCTGCTCATGAAATAGAAATAAAAGATTTTATTAGAAAACATTAGAGACTTTGAGACAACGGGAGCTGGCTGAGTATCCATTATGAATGGAGTCACCAAACCTATGGCTCGAACAGATCGAAAGGCTTTTATAAAAAATCCCTGATTATTTTAACATATTGAAACAAATTAAGGGGGTTCAGGAGCGACGTCTAAACGTACTTTAAAAAAAAAATAAAAAAACTATTATAAGGAATTTTTCAATGCGGTTTTTTTTTTTAATGAATTAAATTCATAAGAGATTATTGGGACATCGAGCTATAATTTTTTTAATTACTTATTAAAAAATTAAGGAAATTAATTTTTTTGTTATCAAGTAAATACAAAAAAACAATCTGTCCCAATAATCTTTAATTTTTTTTTTTTATTTAAAAATAAATTTATTATTATTAATCACATATTAATTAAGAAAATTTTTAATAATAAGCTTAGATGATTTATTTAAAATTCATCTGTCAAATTAGTTCAGCATTCTTGCAATAGATGGCAGGCTAGTCTAACATCTGATCTCCGTAATAGCGTATATCTGGCCTATATTTATATATTTTTATGCTTTTATAAAAGATACATAATATATAATAACATTTATAAAGTATTTATTGTTAAAAGATCAATGAAAATCAACCAAATGCATTAAATATTATTAGCTAACATGCTGACATCTCTTGGCAAATTTTTGAATTACTTGATTATTTTGGGCATACTTTTAATGACACGCAACGCCATCTTAGCGGGAAAAACATGCGTAACCCTTCGCTCCCGTAGCCCCTTAATTTCCTGTGACTGGAAAATTGCGACACTTGAATAAGAAAAGGCGAAGATCTCTTGACTTAAGGAGCTCCATGCTACTATTTGTTAGTAAATAGTCCCTCAGTTAAGTCCGATCGACTTAAATGGATTTGTGGTCAAAATCTTTTGAGCCATTAGAATTTACACTTACCCAATAAATTTAGCATCGAATACTGATTCATTCAGGCAAGAAATGATTTGTTTAATTACCTGAAACAAAAAGAGAAAAAGTTTTAAATAAAGAATTATATCATCGTTTAATTTAATTTAAATCATAATATGCAAGTAAATCAGCAGCCTCGCTTAAATGGCCACTAAATAAGATAATAAATTAAAGAAAAAGAAGAGGATAATGATTGGATTTTCTCTCTTCCTTTGTTGGACCAAATGGCGCTCTTTAAAGGCTTCCTTTTTTTTTAAATGAAATGAAGGGCAATTTGAAATAACACACAAACGAATGGGAAGCTGAAATCTCTCTTTTTTTTCTCCTTTTTTGAACACGAACAACGAATTAAGACTTTAATTAAAAAATATATCTGATGGGGATAACAAATTAAATAACAACAAATATTTGTGTAATGACAGGGAAATTTTGTTAATAGATAAATATATAAGAATTTGGCCAAATGCTCAGCTCAATGGGCGTGGCCATCAATGAAGAAGAAGAAAACGTACCAGGGTTTACGTTCAATGGGTAAATCTAAGGGGACGGCGCAGTTAGTTAATTAAAATAAAAAGCATTGGGATTTATTATTAAAAAACAAACATGAGTGGAGAGCATTTTTGCTTTTTATTTGCTATGTTATAACGAATACAGAGAGAGGGTGGGGGGGGAGGGATTGTGTTATTTATTTATTCCAGGTTAATATAATTTAAAAATTTCGAATATGATTTTATTACAAAACAATTTCACAAGTTGAGAATGAAAATCAAAGTCGATAAATATAAAATAAATAAAATCATTGATCCGCCAGAAAATGAATAAACGAACGAATAATCTTGTGAAATTTATGTGAAATAATGGAAAATCAATCTGATGTGGAAAATCAGTTTCACGATATCAGTACATTTGGAATTTTGGAGATGGAAAAAGATGTTAACGCAAATGATAGATTCAATTGACTTTGTTTATTAATTACTACACGCTCTCCTCCCCCTCTGAACCCTCCTCCAGCTGGCTCAGGACCGCCTGCCGCGGACCCTCGCCTTTCGTTAATTTTTCAGGCAACTCATTTCAGTTAATTTATAATAAGAATTCACATCTGGCTATAAAGAAAAATCTCTTAAAAAAAGCATATATACAGTGGCGGAGTGTCCGTCCGTCTGTCTGTCTTTATCCAATTCTAGTCCCATCCTCGATCTCTTTAAGGAAAAATTATTATTATAATTATTTGAAATACCCACCGGGATCCCCGTTTATTTACCCGAAGTGCTTTACATGCACGAAGACACACCCCTCAATCCCAACCGGCCTCTGGCCGTAGCCATCTACCGGTACCCCGTGAAGTTGCATCATTCCCTATCTACTCCTCTTTTGTTTCTAGCTAGTGAACTAATCCTTATTTCTGGTTCCACCCGATTCCTTATATCCAACCTCTTCTATGCTATGGAGGATGTCCTGGTTGAGGAGGGACTCCCTCAGCACCGGCGTGTAGCCTAACTCCTTTCGAAGAATGCATCACTGGGAGGGAACCTTTCTTTACGTCCCTTCCACAGGACGGGATGCCACAGCAACTCCCTCTCCTCGTAGAGTTGCCTGGGAGCTATTGTGGAGAAATCCAAAATTCCAATCCTTTGCCTGTTTGAGGATTTGTTTGCATTAAATAAA
>JAKCPI010025230.1:0-18084 GCA_023213315.1 Euborellia annulipes
GAGGGGCGGCAAATTAAAAAATCTTCTAGTATTTCGTAATTTTAAAATAAAATTATAAAAGAAGAAATCGCAAAGAAGTTTCATCTCATACAATCAAGATTTTAAATATTGTTTTCAGGTGCTATTCATGGATCAGATTTGCTTTATATTTTTGGCCTAAGAAAAACAGGAAACCGATATCCTAATCCTCAAACTCAATTAAGCAAAAGGATGAGAAGGTTATGGAATAGTTTCATCAAATTTGGGTAAAAGATTATCACAGATATATATATATATAAAACTTTAAGATAAAAAATTGAATATAATTGTTTTTTTGTTTATAGGAATCCAACTTTACTCAACGACACGTATGGGTCTTTTTGGGCCCCTTATACATCACAACGGCAAGAAACTTTTCGTCTGCAACCTGATATTCACATGGTCACTGGAAGAGATCCTTGGGATGATCCTCACGGTCTGGCAGAAAGGGTTTCCCTCTGGAATGACCTTCTACCCAAACTGATGGAAATTCACACCAATCGCACTCCCATCTACGTATCACCTGAGATACGTGAATATACAGGTACATTTCTATTATTAATTAATAATTTTATTTAGTTGATTACACAGGTCAACAAAAAAATTTTTTGAAAAAATATTTTGGTTTAAAATTTTTCTATTCTTTCCCAGATTCCAGTGGGCCTTTGCGAAGTGCCATGTACACGTTAATCGCGTTCGTGGCAGTTCTTCTTGTGCTGTTAGTAGTATGCCTGGTTCTTCTTCGGAGACGTAATCGAGAATTGGACCATGCTGAGCTATTCTGACGGTGGCTTAAGGGCAAGAGGGAGGCGGCTTCTGCAGCAGCTTCCGAGGTCAGGGCAGAAGACGGAACACCGTATCCTGCAACTGCCTGGAGGTACAATCTGACTGCCAACCGCTTATGATCTGCCCTCTTGCTCTTCAGTGATAATCATCCCAAAGACATTATATTCAGGGCTGGATTAAGAGGGAGAAGAGAAGAAGAGAACACTGAAATAAATATTTTGTGCAAAAAAAAGGTAACAATCTGAGGAAAATAGAGAACGGAAACGCTATATACCTAGTCTACTTGAGGAACAAAATTTCTTAATCCAGGCCTGATCACTAAGCTAATATTTATTTATCTTTTAGAAAAAATTTTAAAAATTTTCCATAAACGAGACTTTCACTTTCTAAGTGTTATTCTGCCGTAGTATGCAGAAAGAAGATATTTAATATTTGATGTAAAATGTGAGGAAATGAGGAAGGTAATTCAGGTACTTAGTACTTTGGTAAAGAATTTGTTATCAAAATATATTTAAATTATCATCTAATTATAGATAAATAGCACGAGGTTAAGTTTCAAAAGGATTTTGTTTTAGCTTATGCGCATTTCGACGTTAATACGTCATCTTCAAAGCTATGACTCAAAATGCACTCTCTTTGAAACTTAACCTCGTGTTATTGATTTATCTATAATTAGATGATAATTTAAATAAATTTAAGGATGTTTCAACGATGAATTCTTTAGATTATATCAAACAGGGGCGTATATAGAAATTTTTTTCGGGGGGGGGAGTCTGGACTCAAAAATTTTTCTGCGGAAAATTTTTTTTATAAATAACCCTAAATTTTTTTTTACACGAAATTTTTCGCGGGATATTTTAAAGTTAAAATTGCGACCGTTTGCCTTCCTAACATTTCCATTAAATTTTTAATCTCTTAAAATAATTTAATTCTGATCATTGACTGCCAAGAAAAATAATAATGATCTCTAATTTTTTTAATTATAATTTGAGAAAAATAAAATACATTTAGTAATATAATCATGGGCGTAGCCAGACTTCTTGTTAGGGGGGGGGGCCAACTCCTCGTTAGGGCGAAGAGGGGGGTTTGCAATTAATATCTACATAGAGTATTAATTATTTATTTAAATAAAATAAAAAAATTAAATTAATGTAGCGAATTGGAGTGTTAAAAAAAAATTTCCAATGGGAAAAATATATATATATATTTTTTTTTAATTTTTAGGACCAGCCAGGGGGGCAACGGCCCCCCTGCCTCCCCTGGCTACGCCCATGAATATAATAGAGTTCTTTGCAAAGTCCAGAGAGGGATGATAGGAGTTAGGCCCTTTTCTTTTCTATTGGAGAGAATTTAATTTTTTATTATCTGAGATATATTTTTAAGATGGGCTAAGCTCTGGGACTATGCAAAATGACTTAACTTAATTAAATCATATCTTGAAAACTTTTATATCAACATAATTTTAATAACGTTATATTAATTCATTTCAAATCAGAAATTATATCACAAGTAGGGACACGAAAAAAGTATCGATACTTGCTGGTATCGATACTTTTGTTTCGATACTAGTACTTTTTTTACTCGATACTTTTCTTTAGATACTTTACTCATATGAGTACTCATAGGCGCCGGAACTGGGGGGGGCAGGGTACATTGCCCCCCCTGGCATCCTACAGGGGGGGGGGCAGAGGGGGGCAAAATTTCTTTTTTTTATTTCATTTATTTTTAAAAATGATATATTTTTACTTTTGAAAAATAAAATCTTCTAAATTAAAAAAAAATTAAATGAGTAAGAAATTCATTTTTTTCTAAATTTTTTCCAAAAATTTTTGATAAAATCACTACAAAATTTTTTAAATTTTAATTTTATTAAAAAAAAATTATGATTTTATTTAAAATTTTTAAAGTTTTATAGTAGATTTGTTTTTGTTTTATACTATTTAAACATATTAAATTATTTTAATTTTCTAAAAAAAATTTTTTGCCCCCCCTGATTCAAATTCGTTCCGGCGCCCCTGTGAGTACTTGATTGCCGGTATCGAATGAAAAGTACTCATTCAAAAATCATTTTTTTTTTTTAAGTTTTTTCGGCATCTTAGGCCATATAGACAGACTTTAAATGTTATATAAATATTTTAATCAAAATCAAAACATGAACGAGTAGATATGTTCTTGGACCGTTGAAGAGGGTGTTATCTTCAAAAAGACAAAACAATTTTTAAAAAATTGTTTTGTCTTTTTGAAGATAACACCCTCTTCAACGGTCCAAGAACATATCTACTCGTTCATGTTTTGATTGTAATTTACTGGACTAAACTAAAAAGTTTCGTTAAAATAAATATTTTAATTGCGATTCTGCCAAAGAATATCGCATATTCTTTTTTCTCTTGATATAAATAGTAAGTTGATATATAACAGATGGTCGATATTTGTGGGATAGACTTTATTCCATCAGATTCCTAATAATTATTTATTAATAACGGAAAATTTGATACTTTTTAATAAAAACCCTTTCATTTAATAACATTAAATTTCTAATTTAATTTTTTTTTGTATTATTGCAATTATGGATATTTGAATTTATAAAAAATATTTCTAGAATCTCATATCTATATCTTTTTTCTTGTGAAAGAAAAAAAGTTCATTTTTGTCGACCAGTGAAAATGGACAGACTTTTATTTTGGCGAAATCCGTATTTTGGTTGAGAAAGCCCCGTCCTCCTGGTGCTCATTACTTTGAGGGAAATGGCATACCAGCAGTGGCGTAATGTACGCCCCCGCAGACCCCGCGATGCGGGGGGGCCCCGGACCTTGGGGGGCCCACGGGCCGGGCCGGGCTAAAAAAATGTATCTTCTCAGGGCTTTGATAAAAACGGAAAAATTTAGGTAAAAAATAATAATGAAAATTTCTCTTTGAGAGGGCCCGGGCCCCCCGGGTTGCGGGGGGGGGGGGGGGGCAGCTAAAAAACCTTACGCTACTGCATATCAGTATACCCCATTGATCTTCCTTTGGGCCCTTTGAAAGACGTCAGGAGCCTAAGATGCCGAAAAAAACGTAAAAAAAGATGAAAAATACTCATACTTTAAAAAATACTCGATACTTAGTGGTATCGAGACTTTTCTTCCGATACTTTTTGGTATCGATACTTTCCTTTCGATACGATACCAAGTACAAGTATCGATACTTTTTTTCGATACCGTATCCCTAATCACAAGTTCAAATCTTAATGAACCTCATTTGAAAAAAAAATTGTTTTTATTACTTTTTTTTTCTTCGATTAACTAAAGCAATTTCTGATTTGAATTTCAATTATAATTTTATCATGGAATAAATAAAAATAAATTTGTACTATTAATGAAATGTACTTACGGTATTTAATAATACTAATGTGAGTTTCAAATAAAAAATAAAACAAAAACAAATTAATTTATACTATTTTTTGTCCACCCTAGTTTCTGGCAGTACGGTACATTTGAATTCAAGATGTAATAAAATTTATAAACATGGGAAAGTATTTATATTGTTACAATGAAAACCAGTTTCCTTATCTTTCCTATAAAGTACAAGAGTAAGGTGTGCTTCAAAAGATTTTAATGTCAAAATGAGAATATACATTTTAAAGAGCATCTAAAAAATAATTTATTTTTCAATTTTAATCAAAATACTGTAGTTGTTGCGAGAAAATCAAAAAAGTGAAAAAGTACATCAGTAAAGTACTACCGTCATCCGGGGTGAAAATGGTCTAAGGGGTGAGAATGGTCGTTTTGCAGGAATAATTGAAATTAAGCGGTAGAATGTTCTGAATTTGTATTTTTGCTATTTTTTTTTTGTGGCAATAATGTATATCATGTTTATTCAAGAGGTAGTTGGTTTTGGTAATTTTTTTTTTTATAAAATATAATAAAAAAAAAAATCGGAAATTAGGGATATTTGTTCATATTTTGTTAAGTCGGTATAACTTTGGTTGTCAAGTTAGCATAGGCTGGAAGATTATCTTAAAACGTCTTGTGGTGCACGACCAACTTGTTGGTCAACTATTGGTAAGTTGCTTATTATTAATAGTAATACAGTTTAATTTATAAAAAAAATTATTTAAAAAATTGTAAAATTCAGTGTTTTTTTGGGGTGAGAATGGTCATCGAAAATCATAACCGAGTTGAGGTGGAAAACGATGAAGGTATACCTTCCTCAGACCAGAAAAGTTTGTATTAGTAATAATGAGGGTTAAGAAGAGTGTGAAACATTTTATCGGTCAAGTGATAGAGGACAGGGAGGCTACCTACAATGACGACGAAGTCCCTATATTATTCCTGAAAAAAAAAGGAGAAAAATTTATCTTCCCGGACAAACCTGAGATAGCAGCTGTGGACAGGAAAGATGTCTTAAAAACCCTTTCTACTCCCACCAAAGAGAGAAGAGGATGGATTGTTTTTGATAACAGCCAATTTGGAAATGTCACAATTTTTTAATCATTTTTTCCATAGTTTTAAAAATTAAAAATTATTAATATTATATTTTTGAATTATGAACTTTGTTCTTTCTAACCATACTAACTCCGACCAAATCCTCTTTACTTTGGACTTAAAAATAAGCAAGACCATTCTCACCCCAAATACGGGGCGAGTATGGTCACTCTCATATTTTGTTGTCATGCAGATTCCTTAAGACCTAAAAAATTTATAATTCGCAGGGTAAGTAATCAAGAAACTAAGCAATGATCCCACTTAGTTTCGTTATTTTCTGCTAAACGGTGCAAGAGTTTTTTTTTTTTTTTTTTTTTAAAACATTCACACTTTTTTCTCATTCACACTCACACTCACACACACATTACACAGTCTTTTCGGCATCTTAGGCCATTTAAGACTTTTACGATATCCGTTATAGAGATTAATATACATATATGGGGTCCAGGCATTCTTATTTAAGCCATTTGGTATCCAATTGGCTTAAATAAAATCATCGGACTGCCTGGGGTCCGAACCCGCGACGTTTGGTATATGAGGTTAGCACGCTAACCTCTACGCCATGCCCCGAGGGCCGGTGCAAGAGTTATAAATGAAAATATGAATTTTTGACCATTCTCACCCCGTTTGACGGTAGTACTTTTTGGCTGATTTTGACCAAAAGTTTGATTCAGGGGACCTCAAAACGTGTATATCCATCAAAATTTCGACATCGAATTTTTGACATGAATCCAATACTTTCTTTAATATATATAAAGGTATGAAAAAGCAAAAAAAAAAAATATGTTAAAAAATACTCTTTGAAAATTTAATAGAGTCAAAGAGATCAAATTTACAATAGAAAATGTTATTGAAAAAGTTGTATCTTTTGTTATTGCTTTAGATTTATGGCAGTCAAATTGGAATAATGAGAAATAAGGGTTTATTATTGTAAAAGAAAATAATTAAGGTTTTGGAAAAAATTATGACTTTTGGGAGGAATGGAAGATCCAATCAAATGTGTTGAGACAACAGAGATAAAGAGAGGAGATAATAAAGAGAAAGGTCAATGAATGGAAGTCAAGGAGGGGAAAAATTTACCTCCCCTTTTTTTATTAACGGAAACGATTAATAAATGATTATAATTAATTTAAAAAAAAAAAAACTTTTCTTTTTGGATACTAGTATTCATAAGCAATAAAAAATACTCTTAATATTTCATAGAGTCAATACAACAATTGGAAGTATTATTGAAAAAACAGCATCTCTTGTGATTGGTTTAGATTTATAGCAGTCAAATTGTAATAATTGAATTTTTTGTTTTAATATGTAAATAGAAAAAAAAATAATTAGGAAAACAAGATGGCTTTGGGTACCTGGATTTGGATGCAAGCAAGCGTTTTGAAGGAATCCGTGGATGGAGTTAATGAAAGACAGATGAGATGGATGGTAGTCATCACTCAGGTTGTTAAGGTGTGAAGAGTGTTCAGGTAAATGTTCAATACATGAGGAAAGTGTGGGTTCAACTAACACAATCAAAGATAGCTTCTTTTATTGGATTAAACAAGCACGGATTTGATAATTAACACTTGCCCTCATTATGGCGACCAGGCTATGGCAACTTCTATGGGAGGCAGATGGGAGGAATTGAAATCCCAAGGTTGAAATCCATTGTTCTAGATTGATTCAGTCTCCAATCGAGGCGCTAGTATCGGCGCTGTCAAATTTTAGCATGAAATTCCTCCCTGAGTTGCTGAAATCATCTCTCTGGCTCTAACAGCATTTTCAAGCATGGTTTCAAGTCACAGATTAATGATAGATCATTAATGATCATTAATCTGCGATAATCTGGTGATATTATCCTGCTCATTTGCTCCTCCAGATTCGTTCTCCAACTCCAGCCACCGCAATTGGTTAAAATTGTGGCCTTCATGCCAACATAAATCAGGGGCGTATATAGAAATTTTTTTCAGCGGGGCCTGAACTCAAAAATTTTTCTGCGGAAAAATTTGTTGCGCTGATGTCTGTATATCCCTATATATTAAAATGTATATGTGTGTTTGGGAAATTTCGGGGGGGGGGGTCCCCTTATATACGCCCCTGACATAAATAAAAAAAAGTTTTTTTTAATTTATCGAATTTCCCTAAACATATGGTTATCAAAATTTATATTCCACAAATCCTTTCTCTCGTTATAATGACAGGTAAATGAAATTATAAATTAGCATTAAAAATAAAAAGAAATTGATAATATGATTTAAAAAAAAAAGTGCAGGAGGTGGATTTGAACTCGCGAAGTTTGGTTATGTGAGAATGGAAAAAAATATAGATTGCTTGAAGACGAATTAACCACTTGAGCCATCGTTTACTTAATTTTTTTAGGGACAAATAAGCCATATAAGAAACATGAAATAAAAGAAGTATTAAAAAAATTTTAATATTCCACATATGATATATCATTTTTCATTAATTTTTATAGGGATTAATAATTTATAAACAAAATGTCAATAGAATACATAGTTTTAAAATAATTCAATGGACAAACGTCAGATTGTTTATGTCTTGATGTAATTAAACCAAAAACTCTATCTAACATATGATACATGTTATTTATTCTTGAATTCCCCCTGATTCCAGAGAACTAAAGCCCTTTTAATTATATGATATAATTTGGGAGTTATTGGCGATCAAAGTTAAGCTTATTTTCGGCCTTAATGACATCAAAACACTCAATTCTATATTATCGAAAAAGCTTATTTAGCATTGTCTAATTAAAACCAAATTTTTACCAGAGATTTATAATTAATAAATGAGTTTTTTTCTAAAGTTTCATTAAGATTGGTAAAGAAATAAATAAAATATTGACTATTTTGTAAATTAAGTTTTAGAATTCGGGATCCCGGATTGGTAAAGAGAGCGCTCTGTGAACCGGGTCTAGGCTTGAATCTGAGATCCCAATTCTAAAAGTCAATTTACAAAATAGTCAATATTTTATTTATTTCTTTACCAATCTCAATGAAACTTTAGAAAAAAACTCATTTTTTAATTATAAATCTCTGGTAAAAATTTGGTTTTAATCAGACAATGCTAAATAAGCTTTTTCGATAATATATGAATTGAGTGTTTGATGTCATTAAGGGCGAAAATAGACTTAACTTTGATCGCCAATAACTCCCAAATTATATCATATAATTAAAAGGGCTTTAGTTCTCTGGAATCAGGGGGAATTCAAGAATAAATAACATGTATCATATGTTAGATAGAATTTTTGGTTAATTACATCAAGGCATAAACAATCTGACGTTTGCCCATTGAATTATTTGAAAACTATGTATTCTATTGACATTTTGTTTATAAATTATTAATCCCTATAAAAATTAATGAAAAATGATATATCATATGTGGAATATTAAAATTTTTTTAATACTTCTTTTATTTCATGCTTCTTATATGGCTTATATTTCCTTAAATCGATTAATTAAAGTTTGGCTCAAGTGGTTAATTCGTCCTCATGTAATCTATATTTTTTTTCCACGTAACCAAACTTCGCGAGTTCAAATCCACCTCCTGCACTTTTTTTTTTAAATTCTTAACTGTTTTTTATACCTCATGTGAGGGGGGGGGGGGGGGCTGGCGCGCGCGCCAAAAATCACCTGGCACGGAGGCGGCAACCAATGTCAACCATTCTTTGTATTATTTTAGTTTCTAAACTGCATATTTATTAAAATTTTATTTTGTTTTATAATTTATTATTTAAAAATTAATTGTTTAACTAGAATTGAATTTTAAAATTTCTTATAAATAACCAAAGTACTCTCCATGATACCCTCTTTGATAGAAATCTATGCATTTTTTTTTATTTAAAATCATGAGTACAACGTTGAAAAGTTTTCGAAGAATCGTGTACAGGTACTAAGTCTAAAAATCTCCCAAAAGGCTACTTGAAGAGTTACTTTCTTTCAAAGAGTTGGAAAATTGATTTCTTATAATCCTTTCTCTTTTACCCTTTTTCTAATAGATCTATTTTTATTTATTTTTAGAATTCAAAAGAAAAAAATCCAAGAAAATCTTCAACCGTTGGGAACCTCTAGACCAGTGGTTTCCAACCTTTTTTGATGTGCGGCCCACTTTTTCCGTAAAAAAAAAACGCTGAGGCCCAGTATATGTATATATACTGTATATAATTTTTATCATTTCTTAGACATCCGCGGCCCAGTTCCAATCATCCCGCGGCCCACAACTGGGCCGCGACCCACGGGTTGGGAACCACTGCTCTAGTCTCTTCGATGCCTGTGAAAAAGGAAATTTATTAGCTGCTAAATATTGGGTTGAGAATGGCAGTAATATTAACATGAAGGATATTTTTTTGGGTTATACGCCATTACATTTTGCTGTGCATAATCACAATTTGCTATTAATGGACTATTTTATATCTAAAGGGGCAGATTTGGATGCTCAGAGTAAATTTAACACAAGGCCACTACATCTTGCAGCAATCAAGGGAAATTTCGTTGCATGTAAAATACTAGTTGAAAATAAAGCAGAGAAAAACGCGCAAGATATTGACGGGAGAACTCCTTTGATTTTGGCCGTAAAGAAAAGCCATTCTTTGACTGCAAATTATCTTATATCGATGGGAGCAAATATCGAAATTCAAGACAACTCAGGCTTTAGATCACTTCATGAAGCAATCAAAGATAGAAATCTTCCACTTATTAAACTTCTAATAGAAAGAGGAGCTGAAAAGAATGCTCAAATATCAAATGGTAAAACCCCTCTACATCTGGCATTTGATTATAAATATTCCGAAATTATAGAATTTCTTATTCAAAGCGGTGCTGATCGAAGCATACAAGACAATCACGGGAAAATTCCTAAATATAATAAGTGATACATCCTGTAAAGCAGGGGTTATGACTATGATCAGCGGACCCAGGGGTCAGCGGAAAATTCTAATTAAAAAATTATTTGATTTATTTATGTATTATTGTTAAAAAATTATTTGTATGTATAGGAGTCTGCGAGATAAAAAGTTCAATAGGGAGTCCGCGAACTACCCAAGTTTAAGAACCCCTGCTGGCATTAAAATAAATTTATATTCTAACTTTTTTATAACCAGATGTTAAATCGCCTGCTGAGAATCAGAGTGGGGAAAGTCCGAAATTCAACATTTCGAGAAAAGACGTTCGGAAGTTTTGTAAACATATATATTTAAATAGAATAGGGCAACAAATGAATAGGCCAGAATCAATAGCAAAGAATGGAAATATATTTCAGCCTCTTTTTGACACTAAAAAATAGAAGAGGTTTTAACAACGTTTGGTAGGCTTAAGTCAAAAATTGAATTTTTGGACTTGCACCCCTATGATTCTCAGCAGGCGAAATTAATTATAAAGTTTTTTAAAAGAATGGCAGGATTATTAATCAGGCAGGATATTAATCACAGCCAGTCCACACTCAACAAATTTAATTATAAAGTTATATGGCTGTTTTTAAATAATCGAGTGGCCCAATAATATTTGCCTATTTAATCTAACTGAATTTGTAAGAATGCATGCCTATATTTTTAATAAATGCTAAATATTAGGTTTGGTGAAATTTCTAGTAAACACTGGTGAGCGAAATTTCAAGAGGATACGATACATGATACATTCAATTTATTTTATATACAGATATATACATATATAGATTTAAAAAACTTGTATAAATTTACATTTTTATTGGCTCCTGGAACAGAAGCAGTAATAAATAATATTTGGATTCTCTTAATCATTTATCTACTTTTGAATTGTTTGATTTTTAACTTTAAATAAACAAATCATTAATAAATGTGGCATTAATATTAATACATTATTAAAAGTTGATAAATTTTTATAAATGGAAAATCGCAATAATAACCACATCAAAAGGTAATTCAGAGTGATAAATAAATATATATAAAAACATATAGCATTTAATATATATATTGATAAATAGAAAAAAAAGACCAGCTCATGTTTATCCTATTTTCCAATTTCCATATCCAGCCCATATATATATATATATATATATGTTCTGGAAGGTTTCCGCGACCGGATGTATGCAAAGATAAGTTTTCTCGGGTTAAGTCGCGTGGGGTTTTCTTATTGAAAACTCGCCCCACAACACACCGAACTGTGACTGTCGCCTTCCCGATTCCTTGAATTCTGCTACATGCAAACCTTCAGACTTTCTCTTTAATAAATGCTTTAGGAAAATTTAAAATTACCAATGATGTACAAAAATTAGAAAAATATACAGTATATATTTTAAATATTTACATAACATATATATATATCTATTATAAAATCACATTTTTCTTTAATTATTATGTTGAAAAAATTGCTTCATTTTTTTTTATCTTTTCATTTAAATGAGCTAAAATGGAATCAATCAAAACTTATTTGGGAATAAAAGTAAATTGTCTGTGAGAACTCAGAAAAGAGTTTATACAAATTTGCTGATTTACACATAATTCACTTTATTCATTATCTTCTTGACCTATGTTCAAAACGTTTGCTAGCTCATATTGTTCTGGCCAAATATTTGGAATTTGACTAGTTCCAACACTATATATCTAGAAAAAATATTTATGAATATTAAAAATTATCGCTGGACATTGCACATAAAGAATATCGTTCTAAATTATCAGCTTTTGATGACCACACTCGAATCATTTTATTTGTAGATGTTTCGGCGGTTATCTTCCGTAGAAAAATCTACATAGTTATAACAGTGAACAAATCATTCTTAAATTAAAAGTGAATTATAATTAAATATATTTTTGATGGAGGGCCCCTGTTAAACAATATATAAAAATCTGGTGTGACTGGTCGCACAGCACACAATTTTCTCTTACTTTCGGTAATCGAAAGTTGTGTTCTGTGCTTGTCGCACCAGATTTTTTTGTATCGACATATATTTAGTTTCCGCCGATATATTATTATTCAAGATGTAAAATTGTTTAACATGAGAAAATATTTATATTTTGTTGCCATGGCAATTAATTCTCCTATCTTTCTTATGAAGTACAAAAGTAAAGTGGTCTTCACAGTGGCGTACCGAGGGGGGGGGGGGGGCGAGGGGGGCGGTCCGCCCCAGGCCCCGAGCGGGCATAGGCCCCCATATATTTATAAAAACAAAATTTAATGAAAATTTCTCTTTGAGAGGCCCCGGGGCCCTCAGGGCACAAGTAAAAAGGGAAAAATTTAGATAAAAAAAACAACAAAATTTAATGAAAATTTCTCTTTGAGAGGCCCCGGGGCCCTTGGGGTTCAGGGATATACGGTATTTTAAAAATATTTTTGTGTAAGGAGGAGAGAGATATTTAAAGATGAGCCCCCCCCAAAAAAAAAAAAAATTCAATATAAGGCCCCCTCTTCTAGTGCCGCCCCAGGCCCCCAACTGGCTCGGTACGCCTCTGGGTCTTCATAAAATTTCAAGGGAAAAATGAGAATATAGGCCTACATTTTGTTGGTTGAATGACTGTAGATATTCAATTTGGAAGAGGGACCAGGGAGCCAGTTATGCGGCACCGGAAATTCATGTATCAACATGAAATGAATTTCCGGTGCCGCATAACTGGTACTATATTTTGACAATTTGCTTGCCTTGAGGATGGGTGCGACTAGCGCCCGAAACGTCGGCAACAAAGAATAAAAATTTTTTTATTTACCCTGGCTGCTGTTCACCAGGAAGGCTCCCTGGTCCCTCTTCCAAATTGAGAATATACATTTTAAAGAGCATCTAAAAAATAGTAGAATTATGAATTTTATTCAAAATCGTTTGAGTCAATTTTGAGAAAATCGAAAAAACAGAAAAAGTGTATCAGTAAAGAAGTAGTACTTGTTAGGCGGTTTAGTTCAAAAGCTTCGTATTACGTCTCATGGGGGTACCTAACATAAATATAAAATTCAACCTCCTAGCTCTTTGCGTTTGAGATATTTTGTTCACAGACAGACAGAACATGTCGCAAAAATCACTTTTTTTTACTCAGGAGACCTCAAAACGTGTATATCCATCAAAATCTCAAAATTTTTGACATGAATCCAATAATTTCTCTCTATATATTAACATATACAGGTAAGAGAAAGTAAAAATTAAAGAATCGAGAGTTTTTTTTGTAAGTCTGACAATGAGACGAGCCCCATATTTAGACGAAATATTTACAAATAAAATGATGTGAAAGTAGTCAATCAAAAGCTGATATTTTCAATTTCCTAATATTCGTTAAATATAAAAAAAAAAATATCTATATAAAATGAGAGTTCTAAATCTTGTATAAAAAATAATTTTTATTACCTCCGCAGCCATCTTCAAGATTCCCATTTTATTAAATTCTAAATCTGCTCGTTCACCCCAAAGATAGTCAAATTTATTACCATCTGACACATTACGTTTCGTTTTCTGTAAATAGAGTTGTCGAACAAATTCCTAAAAATAAAACAACTTTTAAAATAAAAGTTTCAGAATTCAGCTGAATTAACAAAGAGGGGATGAAATATTTTCATTGTTCCTTGAAAAGGTGAAAAAATGAAGGGGGAAGTTGATAATAGCTATAATATTGTAGTTTTGTTTATTAAAATAATCCCGAATAATTTACAATCAGTAAATTATATATATATAATGCTAACATCAAGAATGGCATTTAGTCTAGATTTGAACCACAACACATTCGCAGATTATTTATCTAACTTATGATTTAAGCCCGGATTTTTATGAAGGCAAAACCTCTAAATATGCCACATAATATGCAGTAAAAGTATTAAAATATGCAGGAAAATTTGCAAAAAATATATATATATATGACAAAAACATCAAGTAAATTAAATGACTTCCATTTAAAGGTAAATCATGATTTCTACTGATGTAAAACTAATCGTGTTTATTTTTGGAAGGAAATAGTCTAAAAACAAAAAATGGTCTGGCAATAAAAACTAAATTTAATGTAAAAAAAAAGAGTAATATAATAAGTACAGTAAAATTTGTTAATTTATTTAACAAAATAAACACATAAAAAAACGTAATATTTCTCGAAAACTAACTTTTAATTTCCAGGAGTAGTGACTGAGCTTATAATTAACACTGAGGAGAATAGTTGTCGGCGTTTAGGCAGATTTTTCTGTCCTTCATCAGGACATAGTGGCGCTTTTGGCAGCTCCTGACATACTGTTGGTGAAACATTCCTCAGATGGCATGACTTTTGATTCAAAAGACACTTAAATAAAACTTTTGCCGAAATATATTTAAAAAATTTAAAATATTCAATATAAAATTTGAGCCATAGTGCCAAGGGGGCATGTTTCGGATGGAAAATTGGTTTTCTGGGATATACAGTGAGGGACAATATTAAGTCCCACTCATGCGTTTTCTACTTGTGATTATTTCATTGTTTTTAAAAAATATTATATATTTTTTTAATGGAAACTTTCATGGTTCAAACCTAGAAAATTTCCAATAAAGATTTTCATTTTCTTTTATAAAAACAATGAAATAATCACACGTTGAAAACACATGGGTGGAACTAATATTGTACCTCACTGAACATGTTAGCAAATAGAATATACAATTGCATAGGAATCCGGGCTTTACTTATGATGCTATATACTTAGGAAAAGTGAAAATTTCACTTTCCACATTTTAATAAGTCAACTTAGCCCAGATTTTCAAGAAAGAGACTAACACCTAATTTATTAATAAAAGAAATTGAAGTTTACCTGTTCTATATATTTCTTCATTTCAATATCTTTAATTCTAAATCCTTCTCGAAATCCTAATTTCGTCAAATGATACCAAAGAGTCTCTAAAACAGAACAATAAATTTAATTAATCTGCTGCATTAGTATTGAATAAATATAAGAAAGTCGTTTTGATATCAGACTTAAACTTATGAGTAAGGAAATCAAAAAATGAAATTGTAATCATAAAAAGACTCAGAAAACATTATCATCATATTAATTTATGAAATAGGTATACAAAAAAAAAAAAAAACGAAAAATACCTTCTTGTAATGGTCCATTATTTAAAAATATTAAAGTCAAAGTGATTAGAAGAATCATATCAGTAGTTTGATCATCATCTTGTTTCTTCTTTAGCATATTATCAATGGGCTTTAATAGATTGATAATTATATATACTTTAGATTTTGTAAGATGAACACCAAGACCAAAAATCTAAAAAAAAAAAATTGTTTTAGTAAAAATAATACTTTTCCTTTCTTTTGGGATTAAGAGTAACACATTTTTCTGACTAGACATTGGCGATTCATATAATTAAAAAAGTTCTTCCACTCAAGAAATATTAAATTTGATAAGATTTTAATATATAATATTAATATATCATTCATAATTAAATGTGCTTGTAATTTTTAAGGTAATAAATAATATAGAAAGGGGTATATGACCTCAGATAACAAAGGAGTTAAAAAACATTTAAAATTTTTGATTTCAATTACAAGTTGATGTCAGAAAATGCAAGAGGCACTGGCTAATATCGCTTTTTAATTCTATTTCTTCTAGTTAAATATAAAAATTATAATATATAAATACGATACCTGTAGGAATTTTTGACAGGCCTCTGCGAAAACCCGTGAAAATAACGATGAATTTTCTTTTAGGATCTCTTTGATAATATCTTGTCTTTTAAATGGATACTTAGATTTAAGATGACCTATAAAATATATTATGAAATCGTTTACATATCCTGCAATAACTTGCTGATCAACTTGTGATTGCTGCTGGCGTTGAGATTGTTGCTGCCGTTGAGACATTTTTAAAATAACAAAAAAAAGATTCAAAATACAATTTATTTATGGTATCTTCATCAATCTTCAAAGATAGTAGTGGTTTTTTTTATCCTTTAGAGCGCGCCATTATTCTTGGCGGGTAAATTTTAAAATCAACCTAAAATACAACCACAGAGTATATATTGATATATAAAAATAGAATCAATAGAATACAACTTTTTAATAAACTAGCCGCGTCGCCCCCTGGACCCCCTCCAGCTGGCTCGGGCCCGCCTGCGTCTTCTTCATTATGAAAAGAAAATTATTATTATTCCATTCCAATTCAGTGCCCTCGGGGCTTGGTGTAGGGGTTAGAGTGCTAACCTCGTATACCAAACGTCGCGGGTTCGGACCCCAGGCTGTCCGGATTTGGATACCAAATGGCTTAAATAAGAATGCCTGGACCCCAAATAATATATATTCATAACGGTTATCGTCTAAAGTCTTAAATGGCCTAAGTTGTCGAAAAGCCTGTGTGAATGTGTGTGTGTGAGTGTGAGTGTGAATGAGAAAAAAGTGTGAGTGTTTAAAAAAAAAAAAATCCAATTCAGTGCCTGCTTAACTTTAAAAATTAATCGGGATGAAAATAATTTTCCTGTAATCCCGGGAAGGTCCCCTTTATACATATAAAATTTCATTTCAAAATTCCAACGGGAAGTTGCCCAAATAGAGCGTGACAGACGGACGTTAGCGAATTATATATATAGATAGATTTTGTTTATCGTGGCTTGCAATCAAGGGCGGATCCAGAGGAGTTTCTAGGGGGAGGAGGGGGGCTTTTTAGTTTTATACTTTTTATACATCGGCCTAGTTTATCCGCGATAGTTTTATACATGTATAAAACCGTGTATTATACTCGGCGGGATAAAACCTGCCAACTCTGGGTATGAAGCGCCTGTGACAAGAGTCTAACTTGCGCTCCCCCCCCCCCATAATCCAGTGTTTCCTAAACTTTTTTTTCTCGGGGGGGGGGGGGGAGTAATCTGGTGTGACTTGTCGCATAGCACACTATTTTTTCTTAATTTCCGAAATTTAAAGGCGCATTCTGTACTTGTTTGCCAGAATATAAATGCAAAACAAATTTTTAAGTATTAATTTTCAAAATTTTACATTAAAAATAACTTGTTTTTCGAAAAAAAAGTATTTTTTTCAAATCTCAGGGGGGGGGGTAATAATAATCCTTTCTTTCGTTATAATGACAGATAAATGAAATTATAAATTAGCATTAATAATAAAAGGAAATTGATAATATGATTTTAAAAAAAAAGTGCAGGAGGTGGATTTGAACTCGCGAAGTTTGGTTACGTGGAAAAAAAATATTGACTGCATGAGGACGAATTAACCACTTGAGCCAAACTTTAATTAATCAATATAAGGAAATATAAGCCATATAAGAAGCATGAAATAAAAGAAGTATTAAAAAAATTTTAATATTCCACATATGATATATCATTTTTCATTAATTTTTATAGGGATTAATAATTTATAAACAAAATGTCAATAGAATACATAGTTTTCAAATAATTCAATGGGCAAACGTCAGATTGTTTATGCCTTGATGTAATTAAACCAAAAACTCTATCTAACATATGATACATGTTATTTATTCTTGAATTCCCCCTGATTCCAGAGAACTAAAGCCCTTTTAATTATATGATATAATTTGGGAGTTATTGGCGATCAAAGTTAAGCTTATTTTCGGCCTTAATGACATCAAAACACTCAATTCTATATTATCGAAAAAGCTTATTTAGCATTGTCTGATTAAAACCAAATTTTTACCAGAGATTTATAATTAATAAATGAGTTTTTTTCTAAAGTTTCATTAAGATTGGTAAAGAAATAAATAAAATATTGACTATTTTGTAAATTGAGTTTTAGAATTTCGAATCTCAGATGGGTAAAGAGAGCGCTCTGTGAACCGGGTCTAGGCTTGAATCTGAGATCCCAAATTCTAAAACTCAATTTACAAAATAGTCAATATTTTATTTATTTCTTTACCAATCTCAATGAAACTTTAGAAAAAAACTCATTTTT
>JAKCPI010025231.1:0-22099 GCA_023213315.1 Euborellia annulipes
AAAAAAAACACGTGACTGAAAATGCGCTAATTCATTCATTGATATATTTTTATTGTCTAGATACGCTTTGATTACTCTAGAGAAATGGTTTGTGTGTAGAAGGGACAGACAGACAGGTAAAATACGCTAGATTCTCACTCAGTTCACTTGACAATTAGATTGGAGTGACAAAGAGAGCGAGTCCACTCAAGGGAGAACGATTTCCCAACGACAGGAAATAGAAATAAGCGTTTGAAAGGGCAGATAGACAGACAGAAGACCTAAGGGCAGTCAGCAGCAACCAACTAACGTTCTGCCTGAGGGTTGATCCACCCCCCCCCCCACTAACAAAAAGTTTACATAAAGGCTTATACAAACTCTACTTGAGTAATATCCTAATTTGTTTGTTATATAATAGAATTGCTATTGATTATTATTATTATTATATCACGTGACTTGAAACTTTCTGCAAACAACAAATTTCAATTTTATTTTACTTTCTCTTACCTCTATATATGTTAATACATAGAGAGAGAAAGTATTGGATTCATGTCAAAAATTCGATGTCCGATGGATATACACGTTTTGAGGTCCCCTGAATCCAAAAAGTGGTTTTCGCGACATGGTCTGTCTGTGTGTGTGGGTAAACAAAATATCTCAAGAACGCAAAGAGCTAGGAGGTTGAAATTTTATATTTAAGTTAGGCACCCCCATGGGACGTGACACGAAGCTTTTGAACAAAATCGGCCAAAGAGTACTAGTACTTTACTGATGCACTTTTTCAGTTTTTTTCGATTTTCTCTAAATTCGCTCCAACGATTTTGATTAAAATTCATAAATAAATTATTTTTTAGATGCTCTTTACAATGTATATTTTCATTTTGCCATTGAAATTTTCTGAAGACCACTTTACTCTTGTATTTCATAGGAAAGATAGGAGAAATGGTAATAAAATATATTTTCCAATACTTATAAATTTTACATATGTTCCACAATTTTCAATTAATCTTTTTCAAATTAAGTACAAATATAGTACTTGAAACGGAGAATAACCTAGTAATAATTTGAATCTTTAAATATTTCTTGGGAATTAATTATAATTAGAGACCGGACAAAAAAGCATAAAAAATGATAAAAAAGTGCTTAAAAAGCATAAAAATCTTGAATAATAAGTTGTTAAATAAGCATAAAAGTTGAAAAAAAGCATCTAATAAGCAATTTTTACTCATACCAATGGCGTATACAAATTTTTTTTTTAAGAAACTAAATTTATTCCGCCTCGCCCTGCGAAAAATTTTGTTTTTGCGGAACCAAATTTTTTCACCCTGCGAAAAAATTTTTTTACAATGCTATAATTTTTTTTTTTTGGGGGGCGGCCCCCCCCCCCCTTATACACGTCCCTGGTGTATGCGTGTGTGAATGGGAAAAAAGTGTGTTTTTTAATAAAAAAAAAAAAAAATTATAAATATTCGTAAAATAAGTTCAAATAAGCACGAAAGGGAAAAAAGCATGAAAACTCAAAAAAAGCAAAAAAAGCATAAAAAATGCAATCTCAATGCACTTAGTTTTTCCTAATTCGTATAGAAATTAAATATCAAATGGTTGCTTATAAAATTGAGCAATAAGCATTTTGCTTAAAATCCGGTCTCTAATTATAATCAACTTTCTTCAATATCTGGATAAAAATTTAGATTTTTGACATCTTTATGACATGATTTATAGCCTTCTGCAAGCAGACGTCTAATAATTTGGCCCGGGACTGTACACCAAGTACAGGGGCTTGTTAATTGTTAAAAAAAAAATCTGGTGTGACTGTCGCACAGCACACAAATTTTTGACACGAAAACAATACTTTCTCTCTCTCTATATATATATAGAGGTAAGAGAAAGTAAAAATTAAAATGAAAATTTAATTATATAAGAATGTTTATTATTTTTAATTTGAGGAATTTAATTATTAATACGGATGTTGATGATTATTAATTATTAATATTTTAATTAACTTTAATTGGCTTGAATTTTTCATTTGGTTTTTAATAAGCCTTCTGGTCTTGCTTGGTATAGGGGTTAGAGTGCTGGCCTTTTGTACCAAGAGTCGCGAGTTCGCATCTCGTCTCAGGCGATGAAATTTATTTAAATTGAATTTGCTACAAATCAATTTAAATAGGGTCTAAATGGCCTTCGATGCCGAAAAAAGAATAAAAAAGAAAAAAAAAAACTTTTCATAAAACAAGACAAAATTCAATGCAAATTCTGAATTTTCTGAAATTTTTTGCCCTTCTGCTTATGAGAATTTGAAGACTCGAGTATTTTTCCTGAACTCTCCATAGACGGGAAGTTGGTCAAACAGAGCGTGACAGACGGACACTGTTATTATATATACATATAGAAATCGAAATAAATATTCAGAGTCGAAAAAAAGGGTGATTGAAAAAAAAAAAGAAAAAAGTTTGGCAAGCAGATAAAATTTAATCAATTCTAAGGAAGAAGAAAAAAGTAAAGGTGATTTGTCTATTCGATTGAGACACCTGCCCTGAAGATGTTTCTCTCCTCTGGGTCCATAGAGAGAGAGAGAGAGATGCCCACCCCTTGATTGTTTCCACCTCCACCTCCATCGTCATCATCATCATCGATTCATCTTTTTCTATTTGTTTCCAATTGGATGTCAGCCAACATTTCCATTAAATTTTTTTTTTTTTTTTTTTGACAACGATAAAATCATTATATATTAACTGTGTGTGTTTTCGACATGAAATTAATTGATACGACAAGACGACAGACACATCGAGAGAGATAAAATCAAAAAATTTTAATATTTATTAATTGTCGCTATTAGTTATTAATATACTTAATGGATTTGGGAATTTAATTTTTCTTTATCAATTTGTTTAATTTTTACATTATATATGGACCCTGTTATGCATTTGTGTGTCAAACGCCAAAAAAAAATTTAAAGCACGGAATATTGTTTCAAATGCTTTAATTAATAGTATTTTTTATGAAATATGTCGTAAAAAAATTTATATTTAATGTTACTTTCACAATTGACAAAAAAAATTATATATAATCCAATGAAAACAAAAAAACTTTAATGTTGATTTTCTCAAAACTCGGTAGATGGCGCTTGACTGTTTTATATACATATAGAACTATTGCGTAACAGGGTTCATGTATGAATATATTTAAATAGAAAGTATTGGTTTCATTTCAAAATTTCGATGTCGATGCCGAAAAAAGACCTTAATTAAATTATATATATATATAATAGCGGAGTGTCCGTCTGTCTGTCTGACTGTCTTTATCCAATCCAAATATCACCCCGATCTCTCTTAAAAAAAAAAGTAAAAATTAATTATGTAATAATTTTTATTTTTTTTTATTTGAGAGAATTAATTATTTAATTATTGCCTTTAATTTTTTCATTTGATTTTATTTTTTTAAAGCCCTCGGGCTTGGCATAGTTGGTAGCGCGCCTGCCTTGTATACTAAGGGTCCAGGGTTCGGATCCCAGGCAGTCCCCCAGCAGCCCGATGATTTTATTTAAGCCTTTTAGTATCCAAGAATGTGTGGACCCCCAATTGATATATTTACAGCGGGCTATCGTTTAAAGTCTTAAATGGTCTGAGTTCCCGAAAAGACTGTGTGTATGGGTGTGTGAATGTGAGTGTGAATGGGAAAAAAGTGTGAATATTTCTATAAAAAATAAAAATAAAATTTTCATAAGGCAAGACAAAACTCAATGCTTTCCATTGGACAATTTTCTGGAATTTTTCGCCCATCCCTTTTTGAGAATTTGGGAACCATTTTCCTGGTATCTTCATAACGTCCTCTATAAGACAGCAAAATTTCGTTTAAAAAGTTGGTGTTATAAACACTTCGCTAATATATATATAGATTGCATACTGATCAAATAATTAATTAATCACTAAATACATATTCATATTAAAATAATAAAAAAGTACAACAATCGATAAATGGTTAAAATTTAATTATTAAAAAAATTTATAAATTTTATTTTTCTTTTTAAATTGTTGTACCCTTTTATTTTAGTATAAATATTTATTTAATAATTAATTAATTATTTAATCAGTATGTATTTTATAAATTAATTTAATAACAATTATACATATTTTTTTAAAATTGTTTTAATATTTTATTTATTTATGACGTAACAAATACCTCCTATTATATATTTCTATTGTTTAATTAAAATAATATTTCAAGGAATGGGATTAATGGACACAATTTTTTTTTTACTTTTTTTTAATTAATATTCAACTAAAATAAAATTTGATAAACTCCCCCCCCCTCCCCCGCACTCTCTTTTATTAAACGTAACGCAAAAAAATCTGGTGTGACTGGCGCACAGCACACAACTTTCTCTTACCTTCGGTAATCGAAAGTTGTGTTCTGTGCTTGTCACACCAGATTTTTTGTGTCGACATATATTTAGTTCCCGACAGTACGGAACATTTGAATTCAGATGTAAAATTTATAAGTATGGGAAAATATTTATATTTTGTTACCATGGCAACCATTTCTCCTATCTTCCCTATGAAATACAAGAGTAAAGTGGTCTTCAGAAGATTTCAATCGCAAAATGAGAATATACATTTTAAAGAGCATCTAAAAAATAATTGATTTTTGAATTTTAAAAAAAATCGTTGGAGCAAATTTTGAGAAAATCGAAAAAAACTGAAAAAGTACATCAGTAAAGTACTAGTACTTTTTGGCCGATTTTGATTAAAAGCTTATTTTTCCGGTCCCGGGGGGTGTTTAAGTTAAATATAGAATTTCATCCTCGTAGCTCAATTCCTTCATGCTTAAAATTGAACACAGACACACCCACCCACCCACCCACACACAGACAGACCATGTCGCGAAAACCACTTTTTTGGATTCAGGGGACCTCAAAACGTGAAGATCCATCAAAATCTCGACATCGAATTTTTGACATGAATCCAATACTTTCTCTCTCTATATATATATTACATATATACATAGTTAAGAGAAAGTAAAAAAGAGAATAATTATGATTGAATGCTGCGTTTAATTAGCAAGCAGAGGGAGAATTTGCACTTTAATTATCTCCTAACAAATTATGTGACCAAATCTCCCCTCTTCTATTTAACCACTAGTTCATTGATTTGTTTTATTAAAAATAAAAGTATGCTGACCATGCAAAACGTTTCAACTGGAAACTACGGTTCTGCTTGTCTTTGTGAACAAAATATCTCAAGAGTTAGAAGGTTGAAATTTTATATTTAAGTTAGCTACTTCCCTGAGGCGTGAAAATAACTTTTGCACAAAATCGACTAAAAAGTACTAGTACTGATGTACTTTTTCCAGTTTTTTCGATTTTCTCAAAATTCGCTCCAACGATTTTGATTAGAATTCATAAATCAATTATTTTTTAGATACTCTTTAAAATTTATATTCTCATTTTGCCCTTGAACTCTTTTGAAGCACACTTTACTCTTGTACTTCATAGGAAGGATAGGAGAAATGGTTGACAAAATATAAATACACTCCTCATAAAAAATAGTGGAACACTGTTTATTCTCAAGAAGACCTATTCTAATCTATCTTAATGATACTGTAATTTATTAAACATTTAATATGAAATATTTTATACATTTCTAAGTAAATGTAAGCCTAGGGGCTTGGTCTAGTTGGTAGCGTGCCTACCTTCTATACCGAACGTCGCGGTTTCGGACCCCAGACAGTACGATGATTTTATTTAATTCATTTGGATACTAAATGGCTTAAATAGAAATGCCTGGAACCAGAATAGATATTATCATATATAACTGTTATCGTAAAGTCTTTTATATGGCTGGCCTAAGTTGCCGAAAAGACTGTATGAAGGTGTGTGTGATTGTGAATGAGAAAAAAGTGTGAGTGTTAAAAAAAAAGTAAATTTAACACAAATCCATATCATTTTAATAAATAATTACAATTTAAATAAAACAAAGACACAAGGAAGGAAGCAGGTGCAGCCAAAATTAAAGCCTCCGATTTTGTTACAATTAATGAGACGTTTCGAGAAAACTTTATTTCCTCATCATCAGTCTTTCAAATTGTATTTGTCCCGGAGTTGTTAAAAGGGCACAATACATTTATTATGTACATATTATGTACATTTATTATGTTACATTCTCACTGAACAAGTCAATGAATAACACACCCATAAAGAAAATACATAATAAATGTATTGTGCCCTTTTAACAACTCCGGGACAAATACAATTTGAAAGACTGATGATGAGGAAATAAAGTTTTCTCGAAACGTCTCATTAATTGTAACAAAATCGGAGGCTTTAATTTTGGCTGCACCTGCTTCCTTCCTTGTGCATAAATCAACAGCCACGTACTTCATTGGTTAAAACAAAGACAAAAATGTCAAATTTTTTTTATTAACGCCAAATTTCTAATATTCTAAAATAATCTTTCCATTTCAGTTTTTCTCTGTCTATTTTATTGGAAATTCTTATAAAAACAAAATAATCCAGCAAATCATAAATTTGTCCCTCAAAATGAAAATTGACATATTTTTCTTTATTTTATTTAAATTGAATTAAATTGGTTAAAATTATTTGTGTTAAATTTACTTAGAAATGTATAAATTATTTAATATTAATAGTTTCTTAAGGTAGATTAGAACAGGTCTTCTTAAAAGAATCGAAATGTTACGTGTTTTTTTTTTTTTTTTGACGCGCAGTGTATTTTCCCATGTTTATAAATATTACATCTTGAATTTTAATATATCCCCGGAAATTAAATATATGCTGACACAAAAATATCTTTTATGGTCAAGCAGCTATGCGTTGCACAAAAAGTCAAAAATGAGGTTTTTTGAGAAAAATATTAATTTTGGAGTTAATTACTCGGGATTTTTTTTATTCATTCTATTAGAGTATTTCTTCCTGCACAAATTGACATCACATTTAGTCTGATCTGATTAACGGTTCGGAATCTACTGGGGTTTAAACTTGTTGTGATCTTAAAAATTATACCTATAACATAAAATGATATTCTTTTAAAATAACCCGCGAGAGCGCTAATCTCCCACCCCAGAGGAGTGGCTTGAGTGAGCCCTCTGCGGGCAAAACTTATAAAACAATATAGAACGCATATGTATGAAGCACAGAACGGAAAAAAAATGTAGAGAGAGGTACCCGAACGAGCAGCAAAAATCACGCTGGCTCTCTGTTGGTTATTTTTTTTATATCAACATCCCCTAAAGAGGAGAATATATAATATCACAAGTTTAAAGATTTGTTTGTATTGTGTGTGTCAAGAAGAGATGGAGAACAATTCGTTGGAATCCGAAGCATCAACCAGAACACAAGCTATCATTGTATGTACAATAATCTTATATTATTTTTTGAAAAATATAAACTTTTTGTTAAACTCATTATTGTTTTAATTACTAAATCAATTTAACCTCGTAACAAACTTTTATATTCGAATTTACCGCAGCGCGGTAAAATGAAATGATAGGAAAAAAATAAATGGTGAAATCTTTAGCTGAAAAATCATTCTTTCTAACCGTATATTCCATATAATTATACCTCTTAAGACAGAGGAGTTATTCAAGCCGATAAACTTTTTCGTGCATGCCCCCTAACCTGCCACTATAGACACATGCGTTGTAAGACGTTGTCACGTCAAAATCTGGTGTGACAGGCGGGCCCAAGTGGAGCCCACCAAAGGCTAGTTGATCATTGAATAGAATCAGTTTCATTTAAAACTTGATAAATTATTAAACCAACAAAAAAAAAAAAAAAAAAAAAAAAACCTTAAAAATTAATTTATAGATTATCTCAATACTATTTTTTTTTATTTTGCTATTCATTAAACGCTATCTCTTTAATCCGTTTATAAATTTAATTCGATTTACCTTCTTTTTTTTATTTTTTAATCTCTAAATATGAAATTTATATCATAAGCGTTTTCCAATGTGAAAATATTATAGAACTAACCCCCTCCCCACTCTGCTCTTCTCGATTCTACCTTCTTATTAATTACGGGCGAGACAGAGAGAGATAATATTCCTCTTTAGGGGACGATAAATGTTTAAATTAAATAAAATTTATTATCCAATACTTTTGCTACGATTAATAGTTAGTTATACAGGAATCGATCCATATTTTGGTTAATCAATCATTCTTAAGTCTTAACCTCTGTTAAGGTGCGCCTCTCGAAAAGCCGTTAGAAGACGATTCACTACCAAGTTGCTCTAGGCGGCAAGAGATAGCGTTAGTTTTTCCCATAGGGATACAAGGGATTTATTCCATTTCATTTTAAAGTTTCCAGCTAATTAATTAAGGGTAGAAAATTAATAATTTTTTAACACAATGATTACTAATTTAATTATCTATAAGATATAGAGCGAATCTTTTAAAAATATCTTTTATTTAATGCGATTAATCTAAAAAAAAAAAATTATTTTTTCGAAAATCAAAAAAAGGGCTTCTATAAGTTGTAGATATTTTAACTAGCTTTAATTTAAAAAAAAAAATTTGAGGTCGATAGCTTCAAAATTGAGACCGCAATCTCCCAAAATTAGCACCCCGAGACGTGCACCTGAAGATAGGCAACCCAAATGGCTCAAAGAGAATTTATTCAGTCCCTTTCTTCATTCACCAATTCCATCCAATTTAATTCAAAAAATTAGAATGGAATTCGTAGTTGGGATATTTAACAAGTCGTAAAAAAGAGTTATTTTAATTAATTTACGATCTCTATTTTTTATGAGATTAATAATCCTGAGAGAGAGAGAAAGAGATCATTAAAAACATTCCTTAGAGTCACTTAAAGTCATGTTTATTACAAATATGAATTACGGAATCTTCGTGGATTTTGTTGGCAAATATAAAATAAAGCCACCTCTAGGTGGCTCGGGCCCGCCTCTTAATCAAGTGCTGCAAGTTTTTTTTTTCAGGCAATTAATAATACATAAGGATATCTGGCTTATTAAAAAAGAACTGTCTTCTATTCCGCATTCAATCAACGCAGGTGTTCCCCAGGGTTCTGTCCTCTCTCCCACCTTATTCCTTATGTACATTAACGACCTCATGGGATTACATTGCTTTGCTGATGACTGTACGCTGCACTCAGTCAGAAATGGTGAATCCTCATCCACTGGTCGTCTGGGGTCTGTGTCGTCGATCAATGATGATCTTGGTCTTTTGGAGGAATGGGGAAACCTCAATTCTACTCCCAAAAAACACAATGTTGTCTAATTTCTAGACAAAAAAATAAAAATTTGCTCTCGTGTTACAACTCCTAACCTTCTATAAAGCCCAAATTCGGCCGTGTCTTGAATATGGTTCCCATCTTTGGCGAGGGGCGTCGAAAGATCTTGGACGCCATACAGAGGCGTGCAATTAGACTAATCGTTGATTCTACTCTCACCTCATCTCTACTGACACTAGATTATAGAAGAAGCGTGTCTGCACTCTCTCTCTTCTACAGTGAGGTCAATGCTCTGCCGAATTAAAATCAATTATCCCACCCAATGCAACATATACACGGAACACAAGGAGGCGCCCACGGGGCTTGGAGTAGTTGGTAGCGTGCCTACCTTCTATACCGAACGTCGCGGGTTCGGACCCCAGGCAGTTGATGATTTTATTTAAGGCATTTGGATACCAAATGACTTAAATAGAAAAGCCTGGACCCCAATATAGATAAATTCATAAATAACGGTTATCGTCAAAGTCTTAAATGGCCTAAGTTGCCGAAAAGACTGTGTGAATGTGAATGTGAATGTGAAAAAGTGTGAATGTTTAAAAAAAAAAAAAAAAAAACACAAGGAGGCATCGACCCAGCATCCTTATGACTAACAGAACTAGTCAATTCCAGTCTTCCTTTGTCCCCATGACCTTCCGTGATTGGAACAAGCTCCCTGCGTCTATCTTCCCCGTAAACTACAATCTTCAGACTTTCAAGTCTAACCTCAACAGGCATCTTCTCAGTTCCCGCAGTTGAGTTTCCCCTTTATGCTTCTCCTTTTGTTTTTATTTTCTTCCTGGCTGCATGTGACTATTGGTCATTATAGGTCTTCCGGCCTTATGCACCCATTTCAAAATATATATGTATTTATATATAATGGCGGTGTGTAGGTCCATCTGTCTGTCTTGACCCAATTCGAGTTCCATCCCATATCTCTCTAAGGAAAAAAAAAATTATTATTTTTATTATTGAAATTTCTATCCGGATCCCCGTTTATTTACCCGAGTTGCTTTCGTGCACGAAGACACACACCTCAAACCCAACCAGTCTCCGGCCGTAGCCATCTACCTGCACCCCGTGAGGTTTTTGGCTACTGGTCATTTAGGGGCTAGAATCTGTATATATGATAGCGGAGTGTCCGTCTGTCACACTCTGTTTGACCAACTTCCCGTTGGAATTTTGAAACGAAATTTTCCAGTCTTATAGAGGACGTTATGGAGAGTCCAGGATAAATACTCTGGTCCCGAAATTCCTATAACTTTTTGAGTTATAAATTCCTAAAGTTACGATTTCTCCCATAGGAAATGTCTAGAGAAAAATTGACGTATTCTTTGAATTTATGTATTCTATGAATGCAAACAAATCCTTAAGCAGGCACTGATTTGGAATACGTAGAATAATTTTCTTCTCATAATTAAGAAAAGGCAAAGCCTCCCTTCTAAAGGCCAAGGAGGGCTGCACAGCTTCTCAGAATTAAGAAAAAGCGAGGGTCCGCCGCAGGCGAGAGTGGGGCTAAGCCGAAGGCGGGCAACGCGGCTAGTTTTGTTTAATAAATTTACAATACATAGAGTACCGATGGTTATCCGAGAACGTTTCACACGCTGTCACCAATCCCGAGCTTTGGCAACGGTAGGTCTTCTCCAGCCGGCTTTATTTGTTGAAGAAGACCTTTTTTTATATGCAAAACGTTCATAAAATGAGAGTTTTATTATGAGAAGGCTTATTTGTTATCTTTTAAAGAGATTTGCATTTCCTCATTAATATTCATCATCAAGATGTTCCTTTAAATATTAACAATGAATTCTAATAACATTCTAAGTATTTTTTTTTTAGAAAGAGCACCGCCAAGTTTTTAAGTATTACGCCTCTCTTTGTAAAGTCATTTTAATTTTATTCTTTTTTTTTTTCTCACTTTCATTAAAATTTATTGTTCTTTTTTTCTCCCTTTATGTTCTTCACACCTCGGAGGAAAAGTTAGATTTGGTAAAGTTGAAAATTTTTCTTTTTAGATATAAATTTAATCTCTTCTCTATCCATTTAAATAAATTAAAATTTAATATGGTATATGATTTATTATAAAATATTAATTGTGAGATTTAATTTTAAATTCTCATTTATTAAGGTGTTAACTCCGAAATTACCCGACGGATTTTTATGGGATTTATAAATGTGTAGAAAATTTTACAAGAGTTTTATTTTAGTCTTTGTAAGATTAGCTGGGCATACACGGAGAGGTAGAACTGTCGGGTTGGACCGGGGCGGTCCAATCTGTCGGGTCGATCCGCCACGGTTAAAACTTTCGTTATCAATTTGGCTTAAAAAAGTGGAGAGTTTGATCTGTCGGGTTGGACCGGGGCGGACCAATCTGTCGGGTCGATCCGCCACGGTTAAAACCGTCATTATCAATTTCGTTTAAAAAAACGGAGAGTTTGATCTGTCGGGTTGGACCGGGGCGGACCAGTCTGCCGGGCCGGCTAAAACCGGCACGGTTAAAACCGCCACGGTTAAAACCGTCATCACTCACAAACGTAAAGGAAAAACCCGCAGATAAACCCGTATAGTTGGCCCGCCACGGGCCAAACCGTACGTGTATGGGCAAAATCTTTGGACCGCGGCAGTTTTAACCGCTGATTTGACCAAATCCGTGGACTTTCGTCTTGACGAAAGTTTTGCCTGCCGACTAGACAGACCAAGTCAAGAAGCCGTTGGAATTTCCAAGAAAAATGGAAATAGAAAATTATTTAAAAAAAAAAGTAATTAATCCTTTCTTCTCCTTTAAATAAAATCTTTAATTATCTGATTCTGAAGCTGCCAAAATGCGATTTAAGGTCCCCTGAGTCCATTTAAGTAGTTTTTGGAATGATGTCTGTGTGTCTGTGTGTATGTCTGTGGTATTTTGCACACATAAACTAGATGTAAAGGTCAAGAACTGAAAAGCTTTTGGTAAACATCGGACCATTAGGGGGCGCTTTAGAAAGAGGGCCAATATTTTTTTCTTACATAACCTATAATTTTTTTTGTATATTCAGAAACTAGACTTTCTCCCGAGTAAAATGATATATAATATTTGTATCCTAATTTGCCATGACCTTAAATGATATTTAAAAAAAATAATAATAATAAATTTGTTTTTGTGAATGGTGATTAACTAAAATATTTTAGAACATATTAATAGCTTAATTAATTAATAGGGGGAGGGATAACTTATTTTCTTTAAAAATAAATTTGTAAAAAAATTTTCAAGTAACATGTCCTCCCCTACCCCCTCCAAAAATCGCGACTTAAAGAGATGGTCCGGGGCGGTCAAAACTGTCGCTTGTCCACTAACGAAAAGATCAGACCGTGAGTTCGGACCGCAGTCCAATCTGTTAGATTGATGCGTGGCAGTTAAAACTGTCGCTTGCTCACTAACGAAAAGATCAGTCCGTGAGTTTGGACCGCAGTCCAATCTGTTAGATTGATACGTGGCGGTCAAAACTGGCGCGTGCTCGCCCACTAACGAAAAGATCGGATCGTGAGTTTGGACCGCAGTCCAATCTGTTAGATTGATGCGTGGCGGTCAAAACTGGCGCGTGCTCGCCCACTAACGTAAAGATAAATCCGTGCGTTTGGACCGGCACGGTCAAAACCGACGGTTCTACCTCTCCGTGTATGCCCAGCTATTATTGTATGATTATTACGATATATCTACTTAGGGGTCGTCCACATATTACGTAACGCCTCTTTTGACGATTTTCTAGTCCCCCCCCCCCCATTTAACAGTTAGTCACACACACACACACATATAAACATGTTTTTTAATGACACCTGTATGATTTTGTTTTGATTTTTCTTTCCAAAATTAACGAAAAATGTCGTTTTCTTCTGTGATTATTTCAAAAACTATTCAGTTTTCGGAAAAATGTCAAAGAATAAAACCTTTTTAAAATTGAGTATTTTATCATAATATACAGTGGCGTAGCGAGCTTAACTCGCGCACGGGGCAAAATACCATTTTGGCGCCCCCCCCCCCCATTCGAAAACCAAATAATATTATACAGGGGCGTATATAGAAATTTTTTTCGGGGGGGGGGCTCGAACTCCAAAATTTTCTTGCCTGCGGAAAATTTTTTGCCCTGCTGTTTATATCATTTTACATTTTTTTTTAGAAAAGCTAAATTTTGCGGAATTTTTTCCCCTTCCTGCGGAAAAAATTTTTTGCGGAACTTAATTTTTCCGTCACGCGGAAAATTTTTCCCCCGGACATTAAAATTATTTTTTGTTTTACGAACCATTTGGCGCCCCTTTGTGAGTTGCGCCCGGGGCATGATGACCCCCCTTGCCCATCCCCGTCGCTACGCCACTGATAATATAACAAAGAAATTGAAAATTTCGAAATTTCTGAAAAAACTTTTTAAGTAAAGTATTACTTCCAAGTGACGTATTTACTCCAAAAGTTGATAAAAATCTACAATTTCAGTCAGGGGCGTATATAGAAATTTTTTTTCGGGGGGCCCGAACTCAAAAATTTTTCTGCGGAAAATTTTTTTTTTAAGAAACTTTATTTTTTTTCCACACGAAATTTTTTGAGGAACATTTTTTCTATTGCGAAACCAAAGTTGTCCATCCTGCGGAAAAATTTGTTGCGCTGACGTCTGTATATCCCTATATATGTATATGTGTTTGGGAAATTTCGGGGGGGCCCGGGCCCCCTCGGCCCCCCCCCCATAAATACGCCCCTGATTTCAGTGTAAGAATCATATACCCAATTTCATCGATCTTGCTGCTTTGGTTTTTAAGCAATCGTGTTCACACACACACACACACAGAGAATATACGAGAAAGTCTCAGGGAAGTCATTCCCCATATTTTTTTCATTAACATAAATCCCATTGGTGATTTAGATAATTGATTGGATGATGCTTATTTAGGCCTTTGAGAATAGTTTAGGTGTTTTTACACTCCCCTCGCTCTCTCATCAACCTGTATTTTGCAGCACAATGCATTCCACACCCTCCATTGAACACAAGCGGAGCCCTTTTTATACCGTATAGGGCGAGGCGGTTTTACGACCAGCCCTTATCAACCTTATCAGCAACCAACTTCATAGAATAGACGAGACGGGCATCCACTTTTCTTTCAATCTGTTACTTGGAGGTTATTTTAGACTCATTGATAAAAAAAAAAAAATAAAAAAAAATAAAAGGCTTGAACTTAAAATAAGATTTGAATAATGAAAGGGTGCTTCAGATCTAATTAACTAGCTATCACTTGAGTGTTTTCATATCTAATTAAGCTAATCATATGATTAATTAAGAGCCTAAGTCGGACTTAGTTAGCTAATAACCAAAGTTCGGTATAAGTTAACTAAGAGGTGAAATTAGCAACATAAGGCATGTTTATTTATTTTTAATAATTTCTTATTTTAATTTTTAATAATTTTTATAAATGATGCCTTTATTAAGTTGCTAACTTCATAAAACTTGTCCTTATACCTCAGGTAGCTAATTATATGGTACACTGTACTTCAAAAATAGTGGAACACTGTTTATTCTCAAGAAGACCTTCTTACTAGGGCTGGACGGTAAACCGGTTTACCGGTAAAAACCGGTAAAAATTTTTTACCGAAAACGCGGTAACGAACCTCTAATTCGGTAAAAACCGGTTTTTTTTTCGAAAGTCGGTAAAAACTTATTTTTTCGGACGGTAAAAAATTTTGGTTCCGCGAAAAACAAAAATGTGCCGCGGCGGCAAGCTTTGGTTCCGCGGGCGGAAAAAAATTGGCGTCTCTAAAAAAAGGAAAAATATTTTTTCGGACGGGAAAAATTTTGGTTCCGCGGAAAAAAATGTGCCGCGGCGACAAATTTCTGTGCCGCGAACGGCAGGAAAAATTGGCGTCTCTAAAAAAAGGTAAAATATTTTTTTCGGATGGGAAAAATTTTGGTTCCGCGGAAAAAAATGTGCCGCGGTGACAAATTTCTGTGCCGCGAACGGCAGGAAAAATTGGCGTCTCTAAAAAAAAGGTAAAATATTTTTTCGGACGGGGAAAAATTTTGGTTCCGCGGGAAAAAATGTGCCGCGGCGGCAACCTTTGGTTCCGCGGCGGCAAATTTCTGTTCCGCGGGCGGTAAAAAATTTTTACCGACTTTCGAGAAAAACCGGTTTTTTTTTTCATTATCGAGGTCGGTAATGAAAATCCATTACTGTCCAGCCCTACTTCTTACCCAAATACAAAATTGTTCTATTTGAGATTCTGAACAACTTTGGTTTGAAAAAAAAAATTCATTATCTTTAACCTTTTAGCAATTTTATAAAAGATAAAAAAAAAAAAAAAATTAAATCTTTATTTAATCGCATTTAAATAATAATTGATTTCTAATGTAAATTTCAAATTTTAACTCGGTCTCTTTCTCTCTAAGGATTAGATGAAGGAGCTTAAATTATTAGAGTTTTAAATCAAAAAAGAAAATTTACTTTCAAGAACTAATAAGTCAGATAAGCCCTTCATCATCATCATCATTCTATGCGTACAAAATAAAATATCTTCTTCTAAGACATCAGAAATTCAAATCAACGTCTGCCTCGGTTCTAGCGGGAAATGAGTCTGTTAGTTTGTATAATGGGGGTTTATCTCAGAAAGTAGTCAACCAATTTGATTAATTCTTTTTCTATGGGCGTGCCTTCTCTTCACAATACACCAAGAAATCTGTGGACATTTTTAAGCGTGAAGGAAATGAGCTTCGAGGTTAAAATTTTATATTTAATTTAAGCACCTCTCTGTGGTTTTAAATTAAACTTTTGAACAATATCGTCCAAAATTTTTTTACGATTTTTAAGAGAAAATTATTCAATTCGAAAACATATTTTTTTGCTAAAAATATCATTGTGTGGTTTTATGAAACCACGATGCAAGTGAAACTTTTTTTCGGGTCTTAGGCGTTTAACTGAAAATTTTCACAAAATTATTCAATTAAGGGTATTAAAATCGCGTTTTTAATCTTATCTTAATAATTGGAAAATGGGAATAATAATGGGAAATCAATTGCCTTATGTTAAATTAAAAACTGAGAAAAATATTTATTTAGTATTTGAATCATTTTAAATTATTTTAAAAATTATATTTTATCAATTTAAAAATTCAATAATTAAATCTCACAATTATTTTATTATAATTCGTCATATATATTAAATTTCAACTTTCCTATTTTTGTCGTCACGGTTTGTGACGTTATGGCTTGTAGCGTCACGGCCTTTGACGTCACTGCTTGTAACGCGACATGCTGATAGAAGAGCGAAAAAATTTGAGGCCATCAAATAAAAGTTTCATTTAAAAAAAACCTGTTTTATTTTTTAGTAGGTTTAGAAAATTAAAACGGTGTTTATATTCAGCTTGAATTAAAAAAGTATTTTTTTTTTCAGTGCTAGGTATAAATTTAGCCCTTCAATATAATAATTAATAAATAGAGAGTGCTGATGTTAGTGGTGGGGGCTTGTCAAATTAGACTCTCCTATAAATAGATACGTATTAATAATATACATGATTTGTGTGACAGATTCAAGCCCTTGACATTTAGGGGCTCAATTCAAATTAAATTAGCTATTATTATAAGTATTTCTAGGTAACAACAGTATCGGAATGTGTTTGTGCTGTTGCTGTTAAATGCCAATAGAGGGAGGATGGTTTTGAAAGTTGGGTTCTGTACTTGTCACACCAGACCTTTGAAGGTTTCCGACACTGTAAAATTCATAAACATGGGAAAATATTTATATTTTGTTACCATGGCGACCATTTCTCCTTTCTTTCCTATGGAGTACAAGAGTAAAGTGGTCTTCAAAATATTTCAAGGGTGAAATGAGAATATACATTTTAAAGAGCATCTAAAAATTGACTTTTGAATTTTAATCAAAATCGTACTGAAAATTAAAATTAAATATACAAATTAAACACTAGGTTTTTGTTTATTAAAGCTTTGGGGTTTGAAATATTATTATTAGGAGAATTTTTAATTATAGACCTTTTTTTATTAAATATTTATTAAAAATTCACTCATTTCCATGAAGTTAGTCACAATTATCAAAGCAAGTGTTTACAAATTGTGACTAACTTCATGGAAATGAGTGAAAATAGCGGGAAAATTTGAAGTTAACTACACGTAAATGCCGACAGAAGGACATATCCTTGTCTGATGATGACAAGGAATTGTCGAAATAGGTATCAAGTGTTAATTGTTAATTTTGAAACATATAACCTAGTTTCAGGAGGAGTGACTGAATGTATAATGAGTAGTGAGGTTATTCAAGGCAGCCAAAAGCAATAAAGAAAAATATATTTATCTTTAGATTTATTTCATACGTTTGTCGACGTTTCAGCCGATATTCCGGCCTTCATCAGGTCCTTAAAAATTATTAAATACACATATAATTGTAATCTTGTGCGTATTTTATAATTTTTAAGGTCCTGATGACTGTACTCTTATTTCTTTAGTATTCTTATTTATTTGTATCCTTATTTGATTGTAGTCGTATTTATTTGTATTCTTTATATGTATTCTTATTAATTTGTATTTTTATTTATTTGTATCCTTATTTCTTTGCAATCTTATTTATTTATGTCTTTTATATTGTATCCTTATTTGTTCGTAATCCTATTTATTTGTATCCTTTATATTTTATCCTTATTTGTTTGTAGCCTTATTTATTTGTAACTTTTATATTATATCCTTATTTGTTTATAGTCATATTTATTTGCACTCTTACAAAAATTGTATGAAGGCATGATGGCTCTGTCTTTTGCATAATAAATAAAAAAAAAGGTCCTGATGAAGGCCGGAATATCGGCCGAAACGTCGACCAACGTATGAAATTTTTTTTTTTTTTTTTTTATTTGGCTTCTTGGCCATCCCATTTTACATAAATATATAAAAATTCATATAAAAAATATACATATAAAGAAACATTATTATCAAATACATGCCTATCAGAAAAACACAATATACAATATAAATATACCAAGAAAAATTATTATCAAATACATGCATATCAGAAAAACACAATATACAACATAAATATACCAAGAAAAATTATTATCAAATACATGCCTATCAGAAAAACACAATATACAATATAAATATACCAAGAAAAATTATTATCAAATACATGCATATCAGAAAAACACAATATACAACATAAATATACCAAGAAAAATTATTATCAAATACATGCATATCAGAAAAACACAATATACAATATAAATATACCAAGAAAAATTATTATCAAATACATGCATATCAGAAAAACACAATATACAACATAAATATACCAAGAAAAATTATTATCAAATACATGCATATAAAAAATCAGTAATATACAACATAAATATATATATAAAGATATATCATTATAAATTTATATACGTATAAGAAAAAGAAAATATCAAGGCTTGTATAGCTATCGAAATAAAAAGTGATAAAATACATACATATAAAGAGCGGAACTTGGGGGATAGGGCTATTGTACGATGTGACTATTTTTACTTTTAAAATGTTATGCCTGCTTTTAGTGTGAATTGGTAGATGCACTTAATTATTTGTTCATCGGGGTGTTTAAGAATACTATTTATGTTAGGAGGGTCTCTAAATTTGGGCTCTATCTTTTCTAGAATTGTTTTCCTTTCGGGGATATTATTATACAACGGACAAAAGAGAATTAGATGTTCGGGGGTTGCTGGAACTAATGCGCAGTTGCAATATGGTGAGTCGGATAAGGCGAATCTGTGTCTATGATAGTTGCAGAGGGAGTGATTGATCCTTAGTCTATTGATCATTATTATTTCCGGTCTTGTTAAGTCGGGAAGATATTTGAACCAAGAGGGGCCAGGTACTTTCTTTAGAGAAGCCAGAGCGGAGCCTTTAGTTTGAGACGAGTAAGACCAGGCATTGGCCCAATCTACAAACAGCTGCTTTTTGAATACGGAGACGACATCCCTCCAGGGGGTGCCTTCATTCAAGAGGAGTCCAGTAGTTGAGGCTTTTTTAGCGAGATAGTCCACTAACTCGTTATTTGGGTTGCCGGAGTGAGATTTTACCCAAGATAATGTTACCATCTGATTATTTCGAGAAAGCGTTTCCAACAGATTAGCGATTTGTATTTGTAAATTGGTAATTTTTTTATTTTTTCTTTATATTCGAAATAGCCATTAGTGCGGATTTTGAGTCTGATATTATATTGATACTTTTCATGTTATTTGCTTTGACATAAAATAAGGCTTCCCTAATTGCTATAAGTTCAGCCGTATAAATTGACATTGGCGCCGGTAGTTTAAGGAGATGAAAGAAACTATTTGATGAATTGAAGAATGCGCATCCTACTGACGCATGGTTCTTTGATCCATCTGTGAAGATTAGGTGGTCGAATATCTCTCCTTCTCTTAAATATGGTTCATTTAACCGAATATTGGTAGGGGTATTAATAATTTCCTGGCTTACTTTATGAATCGGTGCTAAAGAAAACTTTTCCATTTTAATATTTAAATTATTGAATTTTTTCACAGTTTTGACGAAGTGGGGTATCTTGGTGTTATTCCAGAAGCCAGAGTTATCATATGCCTTCTCGAGAGAAGCAATGGATTCAATAGTAGGATGAAAAAATCTGGCTTTTCGCTTTAAAAGAACTTAGCTGCCATGAACTCAGTCCTCATATCCAACGGGGGATCATTTGCTTCGATCAATATAGCATTTGTTGGTGTCGATCTAAGATATCCTAGACAGATTCGAAGGCCTTTATACTGAATTCTGTCTAATTTTGTTAAATGACAGTTGGCGGCGTTCCCGAACAGGTAATTCCCGTATTCTAGCCTTGAACGAATTAAGGATTTGTATATAGTCAGCAGTGATTCAGGGTGAGCGCCCCATTTGAAATTGGCCACGGCCTGCAAAGTGTTTAAAGATGGTATACATTTTTTCATTAGGTAAATTATATGAGATTGCCACCTTAATTTCGAATCTAGAACCATACCGAGATATTTAACATTTGCCTTAATTTGAAAATCGTTTCCTCCCAGATTCACTTTTTCAGGACACTGAATTCTTCTTCTAGTGAAGACACAAACAGAAGATTTAGCAAATGATATATTCAGACTATTTCGATTCAGATATTTATTTAATGACAGAATTGTTTGGGATAGGACATTAACGGTCGTATTATAGACAAGAGAAGAATTATACAATATTAAATCATCCGCATATTGCAGAATTCTGCAATCTCCAGGAAGGTATTTATCGATATCATATGTATAACATATAAACAAGAGAGGACTTAAAATCGAGCCCTGGGGGATCCCTCTATGCACTATTCTTGATAGCTCTCCAGTGTCAGAATATACCTGCAATTCTCTACCATATAACAGCTTAAATATTAATGTCGCTGTTGAATGTCCTATTCCCAATTCAATGAGTTTCTTGTGCAGTTGATGTAGGTTAATGTTATCATAAGCGCCTTCTATATCTATGAATGCGGCACTAGTGATTTTTTTATACGCAAAAGATTCCAGGATGCTGTTAACTAGAACTGTCAGATTATCCATAGTGGACGATTCTCTTCGGAAACCAAAGGAATATAAAGGTAATTGAAAGCTATTTTCTAGCCAGTATTCCATCCGACATTTAATTAATTTCTCGAATATTTTTAGGATACATGACGACAATGCGATCGGGCGATAAGAAGCACCTGACGAAGAAGATTTCCCAGGCTTTAATATTGGAATTATTATTTGTGTTTTCCATGACGCAGGAATTATATGTTGATATCTAATATCATTGAAGATGTCAAGGGTATATTTAAGCGCAGTTAGAGGAAGGTGTTTAATCATTGAGTATGAAATTCTATCTATTCCTGGGGCGGTGTCTTTGTTTAATGATACCACTCTCTCTAATTCATATAAAGAGAAAGGACTACTCAGTACATCAATGTGGCCATGTGGTGGTTCTGAATAGTTTATACTTTCTAAGGGGACATTAGGAGGAATCAATTTATCTAGAAATTCATCTATAATGTTTTCTGAGAGTTGTTTGTTGTTAATGTAATTGCCTGTTATTTTTTTTACTTTTCTCCAGATATCTTTATTGCTAGTTTTAGGGTTTATTGTAGAACAAAAATTTTTCCCACGAGTTACGTTTTGCTGATTTTACTATATGCTTAGCTTTGGCTTGGAGTCTTTTGAGTTCTATATAGTTAGCTAAATTTGGATTGTTTTTATAATTATAATGAGCTTGCTTTCTGTTCTTTATTATTTCATCACAGTCCCGATTCCACCAGCACATGGGAGGTTTTTTCCCTAGATATAATTTGGTTTGGGGAATGGAAATTTCCGCGGCTTTCATTATACTTCTCTCTAAAAATCATAACGTACTACAGGACCTCTGCCGTGAAGGGGGCATTATAAAATTCATTTATGATTATATTTTTATAACAGTTCCAATCTGCTACTTCAGTCTTGAATTTTGGTTTAAAATTTACCGGCCATTGATTTAGGCTTAACGTTTTTCGTAAAAAGGATGGGAAAATGATCGGATCCAAGTGAATCCTCTAGTACTTCATAACTAAATTGGGCACTTATGGAAGCTGAACAGAACGATACATCTACAATTGATGGGTTAATAGACCCATAATTAATTCTTGTTTCCGGTGCCATCGTTAAGGATAACTAAATTTACCTCTTCTGCTAAATTTACTAGTGCTTCCCCCTGTCGGTCGGTATAGGAGCAACCCCATTCTAGTGCATGGCTATTATAATCGCCTAGGGAGACATTTACTGGACTTTTCCATATTTTTCAATATAGCTATCCATTTTCTGCCGTAGATATAGTGTGCCCCGGCCAGCAATAACAACTAATGATTGACATTTT
>JAKCPI010025232.1:0-20220 GCA_023213315.1 Euborellia annulipes
TATTAATTTAAAAATTTTAGCGTTAAATATTTTTCGAGATCTATATATTTGAATAAGATATTAGTTTTCAAAATACCTCGATTCGGACTTTAACTAAGTCATAGATATATTTAACAAGAGGAGTATTGGAAAGGTCAGCACACCGATGGCTGGAGATCCTGGGTTCGATTCCCGGGGGCCATGGGGCTTGCAGTGGCCCCGCCAACAACAAAAAAGACTCACAGCTCTTGTTAAATAAAAAATTATATTTATATTATTTGACAAACCAATTCTTTGTTTCCAGAGCGTTCAGCCAATTTTTGTTTCCGCCTTTGTAGAGGGTCATTAAATCTCTATTCCTTTAGAAACTAGGAACTTGTTTCTTAATCTAACCTTTCTATTCTCCTCTATACTTTAGCCAGATATTTAATTTTAAACTCAACCGATATCTGAAATATTTTGTTATTTTTTATGTTTTTATAGCTCAAAGAAGGTAAATTTTTTTAAAATCAGATCAATTCACTGCTTCCCAAATTAAATTTTAATAGAGTTTATAGAATTGCAGAGGAATGTCCATTTTAAGGCAACTCAATAGACTGATCTCCGTAAATGGTTGCCTACGCTCAGGGCTCTAAAGCCAGGTAGACCTCTGGGTGGGACATAATATTGTCCCTCACTGTACAATTCTTTTTAAAAATGTGTCCAAGTCAAAAACAACTTTTAGGAATAAAATTTGCAAATAATTAATATTTAAAAATATAGTCTATTGAAAAATACGTACTACATAATCTTTTTTTTCCTTATCAAAGTCGATTAAAAAAAAATATATGTATAAAAAGTAAAAAGGGAAGTCACGTAGTGAGCAGCAGCCTCTGCATTATCAATGCATGACAAATGCGTTCGTGTTCAAAGGGGGTTGATTAACATTTGAATATTGTAATGCTACCAACTTTAGTATGCTGAGCGACATAAATCAAAAACAAATGAATCCCTCTCTCGAAGGATGAGGTTAATATTTTTTAAATGAATAATTATTATTCACCGGCTACAAGAAACACTTTCTGTTATTATTGTAGGCTTTGTTTATTTATATACATCCACCCTCTCTTTTAGGGAATACCCGTATGAATAAACAAACATTATTCTCTCATCCTTTTGAGTCTCGTCGTCGATGTCAATGAATATTATAATGAGGCTATAAATCACCAACTTCTGATAAAAGTTCATTAATTCGGCATTGAAGGCAATACTGATATTAATTATAAATCATTTACAAACAACAAAACCAGGAAGTGAAGCTATTTCTGACATTAATTAATTATTGTGATGATGTGTTATATAAATAATATGAAAGAGTAGATAAATTTGTTGAGTTTGATATTTTGGTTGTAGATATTTATTTAGAAGAGGGCGGGAGTCTTCCTGAGACACAGCGGCCAGGTGAAATTAAAAACTTTATATTCTGTCTCCGACGTTTCGAAAGCTAATCGCACTCATCTTCAGGGCACGCAGAATTGTCAAAAATAAGTACAGATGGTGTGGTATTTCATATTATTATGATGTATAAAGATGTTTGTATTATTTTTCATCGCCATAAAAATGCAAAATAATACAAACATGTTTATACATGATAATAACGCAGAATTGTCAAAAATAAGTACAGATGGTGTGGTATTATTATTATTATTATTATTATTATTGCGACTAGCTCTCGAAACGTTGGCGACAGAATATCAAGTTTTTTATTTCACCTGGCTGCTGTGTCCCGGAAAGGCTCCCGTCCTCTTCAAATTAAAAGAGTAGATTTTTTTGATAAGCATACAAAATTGGCAAAGAAATTCTTCAATCTCAGAGTTGACTCTGACGTATTTTTTTATTTATTAAATTTGTATATTTTTTTTTCATATTGATCGTGAAATTCCATTAAAGATAAAAATAAATCCCTCCTTTGTTTCACTTTTCATTAAAATAAGCCTCTCAATTTTTTTTTTTTTTCATTAATTTTCACTTTTTTTTTACAAAAAGGCTTCGACTTGATATTATTATTATTTTTTTTAATATCTTTTTTCTATTAGGCTACAAGCTCATTTTTTAATGAGTATTGAGAACAATATCTAAGACTTAAAATTTATTTATTACTATGGTACAGGCAACTTTTCCGCTGTTGTTAAAAATTCTTATAAATAAGACCCTGTGCATGTCGTTTTAGAGAGTTGGAGTTAATTTCAAAGTTCCTTTGTTGTGAAGCCATAAAGAGAGAGAGATAGAAATTCGAAAAACAAAATTCTAATTTAAAATAGTTGAAAATCAAAAATTTGATATCTGGTTCAAAAACACATGCAAAGATTCAGGAAAGTGCAAATTTAGCATCTAGATTTTTGAATTGTATCACTGAGGGGATTTTGGTCTTGAAAAATTTTACAAAAGGCCATCTGGAGAAGATTCTTTCTCGTTCTCGTTAGTGTCGGACAACCATCAAGCTTGGAACCAATAAAGAACTTGAAAAGACATCTCATCTATTGTTTCGACAACCTTGAGGTAGGCAAATCACAACACATGGCGAATTGGCCGTTTGGGTTGCCTAGCTTCTAGAAATCACTCACAAGCAAATTTATACTCATTTTATATTCCAGTAGTATTCAGAAAGGTTTTCCTATGAATAACTTATTATTATATCAGTATATTTTTGAAATAAATAAGGAAAATGGCAACGGGATTATTATACATGTTCAGTAAGTTTCAATATTAACGCCACCCTAGAGAATAGAGCCGTGAAATTAGACAACCAGAGTGCTTAGAAAATAAATAAACCTTTTTAATATTGCAGTGGAAATACTGTTTTTTGAGACAACAATTACGTCATTTAAGGGCTCTGGTTGTCTAACTTCAGGGCTCTATTCTCTAGGGGTGGCGGCCTGTACCGTTTTTCTTCAAAATTTTTGTCTATTACCAAAGAAGTGCCTAGTTTTTATGCAAACCAAATATATTTAAAAATAAAGAAATTAGCCATCTATCAAATTCAAATAGGTGAGTGCGGTTACTGTAGTCCAGTACTAGGGCATGCATGCATGTCAGATCTTTTTCTCTTATTTGAATTAATAAATTTTCGGTTATATGTTTTTCAAATATATTTATCTGATGAGCAGATAATTTTATTTTGTAAATATTTCGACTGCTGATCACCTTTGGTAGAAAAATATGATTTGATGGAAATGTATAAAAATTCATATTTTTGTACTGAAGATGACCAAGCGGTCGATTTCGGGTACAAGTCGCTCCCCAGGACCAAAGATTGTTATAAAATAATTATAGTATTAGGCATTGGATATTACAAATAATAAATATGAGGAGTCCTTGCACGCCTCAAATGATATCTTTTATAACTAAGAAATGAATTAATTAATTAATCGAAAGATTTATCTCCAAGAATGATCCGTTGTTTTCTTATTTTCTTTCTCTCTCTAAAACTATTTATTAACCTTGTCGGCGACTGTTTTTCCGAATTGAGGATGGGTGATGCACACATAGTTGGGAAGCCACAAGACCCTTACCAACACAATAAAGTCGAAAAGACTCCGTCAGGATAGTGTGTTTAATTCGAATAGTAGCAAGTTTCGTAAAGCTTGTATTTGAGAACAAGACCCATAGATTTCCAGGGACGGAGTTTCGACTCAGCCGAGTTGCCTCATAAGGTTTTCAATTAATCTCTCTGCGGTCCGTTTAATTGCACGGGTCACGTGCCAACGAAGCCCGAGTGGGTGGAGGTAAAAGGGAAATGTGGGCCAAGGGGCTGTTTAATCGGATATTTATGCACCCGATGTCTAACATCACTTCTAACGACGGTTCGTTAAGAGTAGCTTAAATAAACCAACTTAATGGAGAGAAGAATACTTTCCTATAAAGTGATGTATAATGGAAATTATGGTAATTATGAAAAAGTTTTTTCAACGAGCTTTGTTCATTATGTAATAAATTTGGCTGGCACAAAAGTGAGATGACACATCCGCTGTATTCAATATAAAGCCTTAAAAATATTGAATTATTGTATATATTTTCTATTTTATAGATATAGAAACATTCATTAAAGCTAATTTATTTTTGAAATTAGATGCCTTTTTTTAATGGTCAAAAGTTAACATATTTTTTATAATTAAAATTAGTTCTCTTGAGAACCATAAATAATCATCCTTGTTTACACTTCTGTTTATTATTTCTACTTTTTGACATCGGATTTAATGAGATTTCATATATTTTGTTGTTGATATAAATTGGAAAATCGAAACAAAAGCTAATAAACAACAGATTAAATAGCGAGTAATTATATTTAGACTATATTTATTTAGACAAAACATGGTTCATGATTAAAAATCCATTATTGATTATTGATCCTAAGAAGTATTTTTTTTCCTATATTATTAAATTATAATCTTTTTCGGAAGAGGTAAATTAGAGTTTATAAGTTGAAATATACCCTTTTCTGCTACCTTCTCCTCAGGTATTTGTCACAAAAATTTGTTGATGACTGTGAAGTCGCTGTTGTATTTCAACAATAGGGAGCGGGCAGCCAGGAAGTAAGCCTCTAGGATTTGGAACTCAATAGTAGTGGTGACAGTTTCGGTTACAATTAAATATCGCCATACTCAGTCCATTTTCGAGAGTATGCACTCAAATGCCAAATGTAGAGTTGTCAATATTAATACCCAAAAATTGACAACTCTACATTTGGCTCAATGCATTGGCATACTCTCGAAAATGGACTGATAATGGCGATATTTAATTATAGCCGAAACTATCTTCAATACTCTTGAGTTTCATTTCATAGAGGCTTACTTCCTGGCTGCCTGCTCCCTCACCTATTGTTAAAAATTTTTTTAACAAATATTTAACTAAAAATTTTTTGAATTTACTCATTTGAAAATTGATAATTTTTTATTTAAAATTTGAATTTTATTCTTTAATTATTTTTTCTCATGACTCTGCTAAATTTCAATATATAGAAGGCCTCTATATAACTAATTTTCTGAGCTGCCTTAATTGACAAACCGTTAAACAAGTAATCTTCCACAAAAACATCATTTAAAGGTTTATCTAAATACCAGCATCTGAATACATTAACATCCCAATTAACCACTTGATAACATAAACTTATGTACTTATCCTATCTTCTTTCTTATCTAGATAAATAAACAAAATGCCTCAAGTGTCTAATGTCCTAGAGAGTGGAATCTTGAGTTTGGTCAACCAAATCAATATTTTAAAAATAAATAAATCGTCCTTTTGTTAATGCAACTGAAGAAGAAAAGCTATTTTAAAGACAACACTCCCGACTGCTAAGCATTTTGGTTGCATAAGCTCAAGGCTCCATTCTCGACCACACCAGACATTTGGAGCGCTTGTTGTACAATAAAAACTTTCAAAGGTCAGATATAAATTTATTTAAAAAAAAAAAATAGAAAATCTAGGAAAAATAATTAAAAATTTAAATAAAATGGAGCTGGTAGGGCCGGAACTAGGAGATATGTTAGAAGATTACTTTGCCGCCCCCTACTTACCAAACACCTATATTTAAATTTTAAAATTTTAATCATTCTTTAAATTTGAGTCTCTAAAATTTTTCCCCCCTAAAATTTTGGCACTTCTAAAATTTTGCCGCTCTAGGCCCGGGCCTCTCGAGGCTAACCATAAATTCACCACCGCCACGAATTATGGTAATTCCGTTTCTTAGAGGAGGTGGGAATTTGAAATAAGAATATATTTATAAATTATGCATAATAAATAGAATTTGATAATTTCTTCGATATCTTTGATTGCGATATGTTCACTTTTTAAACGTTTTTTTATAAATTATTTTTTTTTTTTTTTTTTGATAAATTTTTTCCTATTTTGCCGACCCCTGATATTTACCATCGGGGGCACATGCCCTCCATGCCCCCTCTAGTTCCTGCTCGGGGACCTACATATGAAAAAAAAAAATTATAAACACCCGTTTCTATACCATAAACACATTCTTATTTTATAGGATAGTTATCTTCTAGTTATTTACTCCATAAAAAAAGTCAGAGGTATGGTTTATTAAGATGGCAAAAGTGTCAAGAGTGTTGATCAAACACACCAAGTCGATCGGTCAGAAGGGCAAACAACATGATTAGTGGTCTATTATCACGTCAGGAGGTATCCCACGTCCTGCAAATGACGTCGGTTGATATCTAAAGTGCCAAAGGCACCAGTCAAGACCCAGGAGAGGAGGGGGGGGGGCAGAGGCCTTTCGATTTGAACCTTTAGTTGACAGACCACACCTGCTCGTTACATTCCCAATAGTAATAGAGTGTTTACATTATATTTCCCAAGTTAATTTCCTCTTTTGACAAGTTTCCAAATATTGAATGAATAAGTAATCCCTTATTAATAAACAAAGAACTTTTTCTATATTTGAAATTAATTTTCTTTATTAATTAGTAATATATTTTATTTACATTAATTTATTAAAGTTTTCAAAATCGAGGCAAAATTTAGATTTATAATGGAGTAGTAGAGGTTACTTACTTGTATTTTTGGCTATTGGAGGTGCCAGAGGAAATTTATTAAAAATAATACATTTTTCCTCAAACAAGTTCTTCTCAGTTATTATTTTTAATAAATAAATAAAGCCAAAAATACGACAAGTAACCTCTAGCTACTCCATTATATAAATTTATTAATATTGAGCTCGACTATGAAATGAGTTTTATTAATATTTCATAAGTATTTTAAAAATCCGAAAGGTGCGATTTCAATTTTAATCCAATTTTTTGACAGACTTCAGCTCTGAAGATGGTCGCGTATCTGACCGAAACGTCGGCTTGAAGTGTCATTAATAAAAAAATATATACCAACCTGATAATTTCTTCAAACAAGTTCTACTAAGCTCACATTTATAATCCAATTTTTAAACTTTTTAAAGTAAAATCTAACCTCCTTTCGAAGGTGATCCAAAATTCCTATTTTAGTAGGATGAAAATTCAGATACGAAAAATTAAGTATACTTAATAAAATAAAAAAAATTAAAATTTTTAATTTCAACTCGTTTTGTTTTTAAGTATAAATCCTTTTTTTTTGAATGGCCCATTTATTTATAAAGAGAATTCAATGGAAGATTTCTTGTTGGTTGGAGCCACTTAGGGAGTAATCTGATGCTAAATGATAGGAGGTTGGTTCACACAAATGGCGGCGACGCACTCGCTTTATTAAGCCGTTTTAAGACAATTTAATTACGGCGCACAGTGGGCTGAAATCGAAAAAAAGCGGCCATAATTATCTTTTTTTGGGCGGATTTTTACAAAATTAAAACTATACATACATAATCATATGTTCTACTATACCCTTCAATATTTTCGTATTTTACCAAAAGGGGTTGAAATTACCCCTTGACAAAGTTGAAAAAAAAATTATGATGTGTGAAATATAAAGAAAAACATATGCCAAAAAATCAAAAAAAATATGCGTTTTACAAAAATGACATTTATTTTTACAAAAAACATACATGGGGAGAACTACCCCTTACTGAAGGGAGCAAAAAAAAATTTTTTTTTGTGGTAATTACAAGCAATACGTCTTTATATACATTTTAATGGATGCTGATTCCAAAGATGTCATCTATTTTTACTAAAAACATACATGGGGTGAACTACCCCTTACTCAAGGTGATAAAAAAATTTTGCTTTGATAATTACAAGCAATATGTCTTTATATACATTTTAAAGGTCACTCGTTACGAAAATGTCATTTATTTTTACAAAATATATAGATGGGGTGAACTACCTCTTACTGAAGGAAGCAAAAAATATTTTTTTTTGTGGTAATTACAAGCAATACGTCTTTATATACATTTTAATGGATTGTTGATTACAAAGATGACTATTTTCTCTTCCCTCAACATTGGGGGAGGGGGCTCGAGCCCCTTGGGCCCCTTGGAGTCGGCTTCTATGTCTCTGACATTATACTTAAATAAAAATTATTTGCTAAAAAATAAATTACAATATTCTAGCCACTAACTTCTGTTTTATGTTCCTGTTTACCACTGTCTCTCGCTGATTGACCAGAGACAGAGGAAGTGGAGTCAGTGAGGGAAATTTAAAACTTTAAAATTTTGCGCCGAAGGCGAGCAATTGAAAAATTTCCAAAAAGTGAGCAAGAATAAATGTGATGCATTTGCTCGCTGAAGGCATGTAAGGGGGTCCAGGGGGGCTTTATCACTTGTATACAAAAATAATATAGTTATTTCAATAATATTAATAAGAATATGAACAACAAAAAATGAAATTTTCAAATATTGAATATTCCCTTTTAATAGATTATTTTTTCAAAAGATTACAAAATTTGAGGCCCCCCTTCAAATTTTATGGTCAATCTAATAATAGACTGATTTTATTTTGTCCGTCAGCCCTTTGTCACGTTTCAATATTATCTGTAAAGCAGAGAGAAGTTCATATGGTTTGAAGGAAATCACTTGTTTTTCTGCCGATTTAATTATAAAAAAATTAATAAAAATTTTTCGGGCAAAATCGGGCAAAAAGTTTCGATGCAATTATGTTCTACATGTATTCTAGTTTCAGAATCTATTGAGTTTGTTAGAAGGCAAGAGGATGCCCATATACTTTTTTGAAATTGAAAAAAATTTATATTGCTTTTTTTTTACTTACAAAAAAAATTTATTTAAAAATAAATAACTGTAATACAGAAAAACAAAAATATATTCAGAAAGAAGATTAATTTATCTATGATTCAAAAAAAAATTCATTAAAATTGGATTAATATTAATACATTAAAAAAATTTCTGAATATCGACTTAAAACGCAAAGAAAATTTACTAAGTTTTCTTGCCCACTTTGGCGCTCTATAACTCTGGTTTGGGTTGGGTAAAAAAAAAAATGAATTATTGTCCTGAGGTCCACATATAGTCTATTATTGGTGTGCAAAACGTTGTTTTTATATTTTGAAGTTCATTTTTTCGAATTATGGCCGCTTTTTTTCGATTTCAGCCCACTGTGCGGCGTCTTTTGCGGCATTTTCTTTTAACGTAAAACAGTAACAAACAACAGTCGGAAAGGGGTGGGAAAAAAATCATGTCGAGAAAACAAAAACAAAGGGATATAGTTTAGAAAATAAAAAATAGAGAAGGAGAAATGAGATGAATACATAAACTTGAACATCATTCATTATTTTGATTCCGTATCGTTTGCTGCACCGAATGATCCTCATATGACAGTCATCACAAATCTTATCCCATCCATAAGTTTATCGGAGATAAATTTGCTTGATATTCTGTGCAAGTGCAACTTTCACAAAAAAAAAAAGAAAAAGTGAGAGGGTTTAGAGAGGAGATTGTCGACTTTTTGCCAATTTCTAAGATTTATATCTTAAAACTTTATGAATTGTAAAATACGAGAATATATTTTGTATATTAGATTTAGTCATCTAAAGCGTTCACTTAATTAATTTTTCTACATTCATTTTTTCTATTTGGGACGAAGTTCTTTAACGCGGCTTAAACAGGGTGAATTGAGAAAAAATGTAACGTAACAAAAACGCGTTCCTAACAAAAATGCGTTCCCAGCGCCCGAGCGACGGCGGAGGATTAGCCGAAGTCTTGGCGAGGTCACGCCCACCTTCTCCTCTTTATTTCTTTCTATCTAACGTCGGCGGGAAATTGCTCGCCGAGGGAGAGCAAGAGGTTCCATTTAAATAGACGGAAAGCCAGCCTAAGGCGGGCGTTTTAAAATTATTATTTGGTTATTAGGAAATCGCAAGGTTGAGAGAAGTCAAGACTACATATGACAACTCCTGATTATCTGATGGTCGAATAAATTTGGACCGAAACGTCGCGAATCTTTGATTTTCATTGATTTATGCCCAGTTGCACCAACTAGTCTCAGATCTTGACTTGGTCAAGTCCGTCTTGAACTCAAGTCTCAGCTTGAGATTTAAAACGTTGCACCAATGAATCTTCAAATGATCTTACCCAAGCTGCCTTTAAGAAAAAACAACATCTGGCAACCTCGCATTTTTGTTACAAATTAGCCACCAGGCGGCACTGCAGGACAACAAAAAACATATTTGCTAACCAAAATCTGACCAAAATAAAAATAAATAAATAAATAATCAGCTTAATCTGTTTTATCAAATTCTGTCAACAAAAAAATATTAACAAATTTTAATAAGTGAAGTATTTCTAGGTCCTCCCTCATTGGGGAATAAAAAAAGAGAAAAGTTTTCATAATATATTTTTTCTAGACAAACTATTGAATGAAATGGTACAAAAAAACAAAAACAAATTGTAAGTTAATCCACAGTATTTTTTTTTTTTAATATAAAATAAATAAATTTACTTACTTTTTGTTTGACGTTTTTCTGCCACTTCAATTCAATCAACTTTTAAATCTATTATTTTTAATATCTATTTAAAATATCTTTATATATATAATTCTTCTGTACGTGTGTATGTGACTGAACTCCTCCTAAACGACTGAACCAATTATGATGAAATTTTCTGTGTATGTTTATGAGAATCCCGGAGAGGTTTTAATTCACAAATAACAATAAGTTAATCAGTAATTAACCGTTAAAATAAGAAAAAAATAAAAATTAGGAGAAATGGTTGCCACGGTAACAAAATATAAATATTTTCCTATGTTTACGATTTTTTTTTATTTATTTACATTTTGAATTCTAAAATATCGGCGTCAATTTTTTGTCTGTGTACCGGGAGAGTCCCGGAAAGGATATGATTCACAAAAAATCTTAAGTTCATGAATGATTAATCGTTAAAATAGTCTTTATATATAAAAATGAAATATTATTATTTATATTATATTATTTAATATATTAATAAATTTAACAGTAAAAATATATTTAATATATTTATTTAAAATCATATTGAATTTTGACAGATATATTTTGAAAATACGAGGTTATGTTCAAAACCTTCTCTGTCAATTATAACATTATGCAGACATCAAAATCTTCACCTCCGATCAGCTCCATCCACACCAATATTCACGTTTTCTATTAATATCTTGAAGTAAAAACCAATTTATAGCGATTAAAAACAGTTTAAACTTTTACACACCGTCTATGCTTCAACAAATTTTATTTCGAATTTTTTATATATAATATAAATATACCTGGTCAATTTTTTAAAAATTCTTGACAGGCAGTATGAAAATATAATTTTTTTTTTAAATAATAACAATAAGATTGATTAATTAAAAAAAAAATATATATATTCTAAGCATAGGCGCCGGAACTGGGGGGGCAAGGGTACATTGCCCCCCCCTGGCATCCTCTAGGAGGGGGCAGGGGGGGGGCAAAATTTCTTCTTTTATTTCATTTATTTTTAAAAATGACTTTTGAAAAATAAAATCTTCTAAATTAAAAAAAATTAAAAGAGTAAGAAATTCATATTTTTCCAAATTTTTTCCAAAAATTTTTGATAAAATCACTACCAAATTTTTTAAAATTTTAATTTTATTAAAATTGTGATTTTATTTAAAATTTTTAAAGTTTTATAGTAGATTTGTTTTTGTTTTATACTATTTGAACATATTAAATTATTTTAATTTTCTAAAATAAATTTTTTTGCCCCCCCCCCTGATTCAAATTCGTTCCGGCGCCCCTGATTCTAAGGGATTATATAGATAGTTGAATAGATAAAATATCACAATTCTCCTTTTTAGGTTACGAATTCAGGCTGAGAGGGACTTAAGTCGCCAAATTTGACTACTTGAGATGTAAGCTCAAAATCAGGACTTAAGTTCGTATTAAATGTTGGTGCAACACTCTAAGTTCAAATGTAAGATGTAAGACGATCTTGAGACTTGAGATATGTTGGTGCAACTGGGCATTAGAGACATTCCTTCGAAACCAAATCTTAAAAAATAAATTCAGATTCCCTGATTGAAGTCATTAGAATATCCAAAACTAATTTTTATTCATAATTTATTCTCAAGTTTAATGATATTTTTTAAACTTGTTTAAAATTTTTATCTATTCCTACTCAAAAAGACAACTTTTGCTCGCACAAACTCACGCACATACACACAAATCGAACAAGACCGAGAGACCCAGGGGGTTCATACATTATTAACTTGAGTGTTTCGTAATAGCGTTGTGTGATCTTTCCTAGATACTTGCAAATGCCTTTTTGGGTCTTTTGGGCCCTTTTTGGACCGCAATCCAATGGCAATCACTTTGAAACGTGAGTCGATAGCGATACTTATTCCCGAATAGAGACTTGTTCTTTTTAAAAAGTTTGTCTTTAGCTGTTTTTTTCTTTATTTTTTTTTTCCCCAAAAAAAAGAAGATTGATTTTTATTATCTGTAAGAAAAGAATAACATTTTTTGCAAATACGAAGAGATTTCTAAGTGCAAATAAAAGGAAAGTAAATTTACTCAACCGATCATGTGATTTATTTTATTCGTTTTGAAAAAATATTTATTTTATTTATTATAGAAAAAAAAGGATAAAAAAATATCTTAAATTTAATCCATCCTTTTCTATAAAGGTGTACGTATATAGGCTATATATAAAATTCTCTTTATCGATCTAGTTTTAAATTAAACCTCTGATCATACAAAAACAGTTTATGCTAAAATGTTTTTGCAATTCAAGGAGTTCATTTTTATTTCATGTCCAGCGATTTAAACACAAAATTTTTTTAATTTAAAAGCTATTTGTGTCATTTTAACTAAATATAGATACAATATAACACATGAGTACCTAATTTAAATATAAAATTTCAACCTTCTAACTCTTTTCGATCTTGAGATATTTTGTTCACAGCGGACCTCAAAACGTGTATATCCATCAAAATCTCGTCATCGAATATTTGACATGAATCCAATACTTTCTCTCTATATATATTAACATATATGTAGGTAAGAGAAAGTAAAAATTAAAATTTTATTTCTAAATACATACATAAACCACCATGTTAGATAAATAAAGTTACTTTTTACTTTTACCTTTAATTTATTCTTAATAAAATACTTAATTTAAACGATTATTGATACTCAATAAAGTTTTATTTAAATCAAAGAACAAACTCTTCACTTCTTCTTAAAAAAAGTTTAATCTTTCAAACAAGTTGTAAAGAACAAGTCAAACATTTCTTTCAAAAAAAAAAAAAAAATTCTTTTTAATGGAGTGAATTTGTTTTCTGATCAAAAGTAAGATAAATAATCGATTGTTAATATCTTCTTTTTACTTTCTCATACCTCTATATATATGTTAATATATATAGAGAGAAAGTATTGGATTCATGTCAAAAATTCGATGTCGAGATTTTGATGGATATACACGTTTTGAGATCCCCTGAATCCAAAAAAAGTGGTTTTCGCATGTCTGTCTGTGTGTCTGTGAACAAAATATCTCAAGAACGAAAAGAGCTAGAAATTTGAAATTTTATATTTAAGTTAGGCACCCCCATGGGACGTGACACGAAGCTTTTGAACAAAATCGAACAAAGAGTACTAGTACTTTACTGATGCACTTTTTCAGTTTTTTCGATTTTCTCAAAATTCACTACAACAATTTTGATTAAAATTCAAAAATCAATTATTTTTTAGATTCTCTTTAAAATGTATATTCTCATCTTGTTATTGAAATATTCTGAAGACCACTTTACTCTTGTACTAGATAGGAGAAATGGTTGCCATGCTAACAAAATATAAATATTTTCCCATACTTTAAATTTTACATCTTGAAAATCGAATGTACCGTACTGTTGGAAACTAAATATGTGTCGATACAAAAAAATCTGGTGTGACAAGCACAGAACACAACTTTCGATTACCGAAGGTAAGAGAAAGTAATAATTAAAAAATGATATGAGATCTCAAATATCAATTCCTGACTTTTTTTACTCCAACCAGATATTCAATATAGAACAGAATCCACTCTCTGGTCGCGTTATTAATATTTTATTTATTTTTCTTTCCTTTTTTTGACTACAGTAATAATAAGGGATAAAGTAAGAGACTATTTTCTGACCAATAGATATCCGGTAAGAATAGGGTCTTATCTTATCTCGATCAGCCCTTCCGAAATGCCTTCTATATTACAGTTTCCATTGGCATAGTTCTATTCTTCCCTTTATATTTACACCCGATTCCCTTCAGCGGTCCATAAAAATGCTCACTGGGAAAGAAACGAATTTAAGACGGTGACGGTATACACAAAATGCATTAAGTCTTGTATTATCAAGGGGGGACTCAGTCCCTTCTTAACACTTCATAGACAAATTCACACGCCGAAATAAGCACCATTTCCCGAATAAAAGAAAAATAAAATGACCTCGTTTTTTTTTTATACCCAATTCTTTTCTTCCTACCTTTTTTTTCTATTCGTCGTTACAAATATGATCGATTGCAAATACAGTATTTTATTTAGATATTTTCGTGAAATCAATGGTTTTGAAAACGACTAGAAGTTTATAATTTTTATGAATCAAATTTTTTCTGATTACTGAGGATATATAAGCACGTCCATACATATTTAAATTAATTGGTAGCCAATATACAATGTTGAGGTTTAAAAGAGTGACAGATCATGAAGCTTCCACTGATACTTCTTTATGCGATGTAAGAATTTTTGTTTTGTAGATATAAAAGCTAAATGCCCACTTTGTATTTCAGACAAAACCTCGAACTAATCCAAAATTGTATTATGTAATCTAAAGCTTATTTAAATTAACTTTAATAAAAAAAATAAATTTTATTTTTCGAATTTACACATATAAATATGACTTGGTTTTTTGATTTAAACACATCTATATTCATAGGTCCACTTTAAAAATATTTATTTTATTCATTTAATTTTTCGCATTAAAGGGAAAATATAGTCTATATTTATTTCTTTTTCCTCTTTTTTTCATACCAATTCAATTGAGTTTTCAATAATTTCTTGAAGTTGTCAATCCGACTGAATGGGGATTTCGTAATAACCTTAAAAAAACAAAGCGGAAGTTCTTTTACCAACTTTCATACTTTCCATTCAATTGTGTTTTTTATGAATCTAGGCTATTTTGAAAATGCAAATTCCATACATACTTTTTATTGGAATTATGGGAAATTATTTTGTTTGAACTAAATAGAAATTTCTAGTTGGTGTTTGGTTCCTAGAATATAATAAACAAACCGCCGAGTTACTATTAAAAGGCTGATTTCCAGGATGTCAGTGTCGGGGGGTGACGGCATTTTAAGAGGTATTGGGGGGAAATTTTGTTTTTCTGGTGTAAGTCTTGGGAAAAAAATCATTCTTAAAATATGTTATTTTAACATCAAAACCCTTTCTGTGTCGGAATTTTTTTTTTCTCCCGACAACCCCGCCCTGTTGATTTCAATAAAAATTGAACATTGATTTTTTCTCTGGAAATTTAATATTTGCATACTAGAAAAATTTTGGGTAATCCAAAGAAAATTCTTTTCCTGTGAATCCTTAGCAGCAAAAAGGGATTTATGCTAGGACATATTTTCTAATGAAAAAAAAAAAAACATTTCATGATAATAATAAAAAAAATAATATTTTGAAATGTAAACTTAAAGAATTTTTAATCCTCTCCGCCCGATGGAAATACACTATATTGAGACATCCCAGACATTTTAAGCTTACTATGTCTTTTATTTTCTTAATCCCCAATTGACATTATTATTTTTTCCATTTTTGGTTTTTATAATATTTTATTACCAAACGAGAAAAGTATAGGTTGTATAAAAAGAAAACATCTAGTAACATTTAAAACAAATACAAATTAATCATACATATCCCTTTAATTCTGTACAATATTTTATTAAATTTTTTCTTTTTTATTTAAATAAAAAAATGTCAATATCAAAATAATTCAAACAAATATATGTTGAAGAGCCATTGTCTTTTGGTTAAACAAATTAATCTCTATGCGAATTTGCTAGCATTAATCAATCGAAGGGTATCCGATAGTAATTTCATTATACGGCTGCAAGTGACACAGTTTGCTATTGACGGTTGATTGATTGATTGCTCATTCATTATATATCAGATACTGTCTGTCTGGGGTTAGATTCAGACAACAACAACAAAACTTGATTGATTTTCCTGTCTAAGGAATGACGAAAATATTTTTCGTTAACTTCTCATATATAAATAAATCTTCGAAAATCTTTGTTTAAAATTCTTTTTTTTTTATGTAAATAAATGGGTGGGGGTTTAAAGATCTGATGAATAGTTACCACTCCAGGTATACATATTGAATTTTTACAAATGGAAAATAAATATTATATTATTTGAATAGATAGATATATGTATAGGTCTACATTTTATATTTGAATATCAAAACCATTTTAAATAAAACAATATTTGTCAATAAATATTAGTTAATATACACACAGGAAGTTTATTTCCTATTGCAGGTATTAGGCAATTAATTTAATAAAGATGACTTTATTTTTTGGTGAAAATTTTTATTCCGACGACCAGCTAGCGCTAACCTTCTGGTTTCGGCCACAGAGGGCCATCGTCAGGCCTGTAAAAACAATTTTTTATATCAACAGGTTAGTCATAGTGGAATACAATAGTATTGTGTGTAATATTATTTTACATTCTTTCGTTCATAGAAAGTATCTAACAAGGATCAAAGTTTGTAATTAAATAAATAAAATTCATCTTATAATTGTAAAATTATTTTTTTATAACATACCTAAAATTTTCTTTCTCCTTATTTAAGTATTCTTTATGTATAATATATATAATAAGGAGAAAGAAAATTTTAGGTATGTTATAAAAAAATAATTTTACAATTATAAGATGAATTTTATTTATTTAATTACAAACTTTGATCCTTGTTAGATACTTTCTATGAACGAAAGAATGTAAAATAATATTACACACAATACTATTGTATTCCACTATGACTAACCTGTTGATATAAAAAATTGTTTTTAAGGCCTGACGATGGCCCTCTGTGGCCGAAACCAGAAGGTTAGCGCTAGCTGGTCGTCGGAATAAAAATTTTCACCAAAAAATAAAGTCATCTTTATTAAATTAATTGCCTAATACCTGCAATAGGAAATAAACTTCCTGTGTGTATATTAATCAATATATTCCTACATCTCCTGGATTCTAAATAAATATTAGGTCTATAGTATTTTTATATTTTTTCCATAGAGAAGGAAGGAAGGTATTGCAATCATACCAAATGTGATATTTGCAAGATTTGGATAAATGAATACAGAATTTGGCCATAATTCTTTAAGGTTTTACAAAAATAGCAAGAAAAGAATAGAATAGAAAAAAATCTGGTGTGACTGGCGCACAGCACACAACTTCCTCTTACCTTCGGTAATCGAAAGTTGTGTACTGTGCTTGTCACACCAGATTTTTTGTGTTGAAATGTATTTAGTTTACCGACAGTACGGTACATTCAAATTTCAAGATGTAAAATTTATAAGTATGGGAAAATATTTATATCTTGTTACCATAGCAATCATTTCTCATATATTTTATATGAAGTACAAGAGTAAAGCGGTTTTGAGAAGATTTCAATAGCAAAATGAGAATATACATTTTAAAGAGAATCTAAAAAATAATTGATTTTTGAATTTAAAAAAAAATCGTTGGAGCAAATTTAGAGAAAACCGAAAAAAACTGAAAAAGTGCATCAGTAAAGTACTAGTACTCTTTGGTCGATTTTGTTCAAAAGCTTCGTGTCACGTCCCATGGGGGTGCCTAACTTAAATATACAATTTCAACCTCCTAGCTCTTTTCGTTCTTGAGATATTTTGTTCACAAACTGACAGACAGACAGACCATGTCGCGAAAACCACTTTTTTGGATTCAGGGGACCTCAAAACGTGAAGATCCATCAAAATCTCGACATCGAATTTTTGACATGAATCCAATACTTTCTCACTATATATAGAGGTAAGAGAAAGTAACAAAAGGTTTCTAAATTCTCTTTTGATAGAGCATTCATTAGCTTCTGGTGCCAAATGTCAAGGGTTCGCATCCCGTCCCAGTCGAGAATTGAATTGGATACCAATCAAGTGAAATAAATAGGGATGAGGTCTAAATGGCCTTAGACGCCGAAAAAAAAAAAAATTTACTTAATTACTAATATTCTTGAAAGTATTTTATTCTATTCTTTTACAAATTTTTCTTGTATGAATTTTGTAATTTTTACTTTCTCGTACCTCTATATATATGTTAATATATAGAGAGAGAAAGTATTGGATTCATGTCAAAAATTCGATGTCGAGATTTTGATGGATCTTCACGTTTTGAGGTCCCCTGAATCCAAAAAGTGGTTTTCGCGACATGGTCTGTCTGTGTGTCTGTCTGTGTGTCTGTGTGTGTGTCTGTGAACAAAATATCTCAAGAACGAAAAGAGCTAGGAAGTTGAAATTTTATATTTAAGTTAGGCACCATGGGACGTGACACGAAGCTTTTGAACAAAATCGACCAAAGAGTACTAGTACTTTACTGATTCACTTTTTCAGTTTTTTTTCGATTTTCTCTAAATTTGCTCAACGATTTTTTTTAAAATTCAAAAATCAATTATTTTTTAGATTCTCTATAAAATGTGATATTTCATATTGTGATTGAAATCTTCTAGACCACTTTACTCTTGTACTCCATAGAAAAGATAGGGGAAATGGTTGCCATGGTATCAAAATATAAATATTTTCCCATACTTATAAATTTTACATCTTGAATTCAATTGTACCCTACTGTCCGGAAACTAAATACATGTCGACACAAAAAATCTGGTAGAGACAAGCACAGTACGCACTTTCGATTACCGAAGGTAAGAGAAAGTTGGGTAATAAATCCACCAGATTTTTTAATGCTTTCTAATTTTTTACATTTGGTGGAGAGGGAGGGGGTGAATCCCAGAATACAGTCTTCAATGATATAAAATATAATTTCTAATTTCTATTCAACTTATAAGCCCTGCGGGGGTTGAATAATATAAACTCTTTCACATTTTAGTATTAATAAAAAATTTCCAACTTCTTTCAAGAAATTCCTTTCCACTCTGTTTTCAATTATTTCAGCAAATAACTTAGGGCAAAACAACTTTTTCAAAGTAATTTGACTATTATACTATGAAAAAAATTAATCTCTTTTTATGAAAAGATAAGTTGAAATGTTGTTTCAAATGCTCATTTTTGAGTCAAAAAGATTTGAAGTCATTTCATGTACTTAGTTCCCTGAGACTTATCAAAAGTTTGAACCAAAAAGTTGAAGGTGTTATCAAACCAATGAGAAAAGTTACTTAGTGGATACTTAATGAAAGAGAGTGGATAATTTAAAAAAGGAAAAAAAAAAAACTTCAAAAACATTCCCATTCTATACAGCAAAAAAGTTTAGCCCAACTCTTTCTCGCATTTATTAATAATAAAATTAATAATCCGAATAATTTAACCACTTATTTTTAATTCTAAATTTTTGGAAATTTCTTTTGGTACTAAACCAAGAAATAAATTTATATTTTGGTTTATACATCATTAAATTCTTATCAAGTTTTTATTTAGGCTATTATAGAAATTAATATACTTATTTCAAACAATTTTTCTTTTTTATAACTCTAACACCGGAAAAATTTAACCCTTAACGTTTTTATTTAAAGAGAAATAATTTATTCTTTAAACAAAAGCCCTAAGGGAAGTTATTTTTATAACGTAAACCAATGTATATTTTTCTCATCTAAACATCATTAAATATTTATTTAAAAAAAAAAAATTTCGAAATAATTTACCTATTGATTTTAATCATATGGGTATTTATTTATTTATTTATTCATATTATACCTAGAGCTATAAATACTACATAAGAGAGACAAATAACAAATCAATTTTCACTTTCATATAACCTATAGAGATATAATCATAAATAAATCTGGTGTGTCCTGTCGCACAGCACACAACTTGCTTTATTAATTGAAAGTTGTATTAAGTGCTTGTTACACCCGATTTGTGTCCCTATATATTTAGTTTATAAATATGAAAAATATTTATTTTTGTTACTAATACAATCATTTCCCATGAAGTACAAGATTAAAGTGTACTTCCAAAGATTTTGCGGAGCAAATAATGAAAACATACATTTAAAGAGCATCTAAAAAAAATTGATTTATGAATTTTAATCAAAATCGTTAAGGAGGTGAATTTTGAGAAAATTCTTATTACGTTTCGACTTTCTTATTGAGTCATCCTCAGGGCCTACAAATA
>JAKCPI010025234.1:0-10307 GCA_023213315.1 Euborellia annulipes
TTGATTTTCTCAAATATCTGGCGTGACGGGGTCTAAATGCCGAAAAAGTCCTAAAACAAATAAAAAAAAAATGAAAAAACGGGATAAGAATTCACTATATAATATAAAAATACTATTTTTATTTAAAATAAAAAATAAATTTATTTATATTAATCATTAATAGGATTATTTATTCATTTTTATTAAATTTACATTCAATAACAAAAAAAAAAAAAAGAAAGGATTTACATCATCATCATTATCATCCTCGTCATCATCATCATTGCTATTAAAATCAAAAATTAACATTTGGTTTATTTTTTAGAAAATATAAAATAGTTTGAGAGATCCATTTTAAATTTTTTCTTTTTTTTTAATTGTTACAACGTTAAATAATCTATTTAATATTCTATATATTTTTATTTTTTTTTTCAATATATTTATATATATATATATCTTCTTTTCTTTGGCGTAAAACATTTTTAAAACCAACCAACTTTATTATTATTTTTTTTTCTTCCAAGTGCGAGCAACAAGTGTTTTTTTTTTTTTTTTTTTTTTTTTTTTTTTTTTTTTTGAATTAGCGAAATAATAATTAGAAATTTGGAGGACATTTAGTCTGTTGCCTGCACTCGAAGGAACAGTTTTTAAGGAAACAGCGTCACACCAATTATTTATTTATTTACAATTATATTCTCATTCAATATTGCATACATAACTCGAATATTCACTCAAATAAAAATATATATTTTCCAACATTGATAAATTTCAAAATAAAATATTCAAAGACCTTACACAATTAGCAGTATAGTGGCAAGTAATTGAACCAATCTCTAATAATGTATCTGAATTTTGTGAGATTTAATTTTTTTAATCTAAAAATTAGTTATTTGATTTTGATTAAAAAAAAATATATATATATATATATATTTTTTCGTCTCAAAATCCCCAAATGGGACTTATATTGATATTCAAGTATACTTGTAAAGAAGAAATTCGTCTCATGCTCTATCGTGCATAAAGAAGTTTCGCTTGATTTATTTCAGTATTTAAATATTTTTAATAATTTTATTAAAAGCAGGACCGAGGACAGGTAGAGGGTGAGGGTATGAGATCCAAATCCCCCCCCCCCCTTCCAACCACAAATTTCTAAATAATAAATAAATAGAAATATAAGCTACAATAGACAGGGCCGGCTCTAGGATTTTGGCGCCCCGATGCAGAACAGTAATTGACGCCTTACAACCAGGGGCGTATATACAGAAATTTTTTCGGGGGCAAAAGGGGCCTGAACTCAAAAATTTTTCTACGGAAAAATTTTTTTTAAAGAAACAAAATTTTTGCCCCCCCCCTTCAAAAATTTTTTCTTTCGCGGAACCTGTTTCCGCCCCGCGGAAATTTTTTTTTACGGAATTTTCGCCGCCTTCAAAAATTCTTTATTTTTTTTTGCGTAAATTATGGTGCCCTTATACGGAAGCGCCTTGATGCGACGCATCCTGTTCTTACACGTAGAGCCGGCCCTGACATTAGATAGAAAAAGTATTTAACGGGTCTTTTACGGTATATTAAAAAAAAAAAAAAAACATTTCTTTTATTCTTTAAAATTATTCATTTATAGGAGGATTAGTAAAGAATTGGATTTTCGGTTTAACTGTGGTTTATATGTAAAAATTACAACGTTTCGGCCACTCATTCTGTGACCTTCTTCAGGTACAATTCAGCTAAGATTATAAAAAGGTTGTTACCTCTGTGATAACCTTTATAATCTTAGCTGAATTGTACCTGAAGAAGGTCACAGAATGAGTGGCCGAAACGTTGTAATTTTTACATATAAACCACAGTTAAACCGAAAATCTAATTCTTTTACTGATGATAACAACTGTAAAAGGCTAAACTTCAAAATTTATAGGAGGAGTTTATGATCAACTCACCTTCGCCCTTCCTCTAAAAAAATTTCCTCAAAAAAATAATTTTATCGATACATTTAAACATTTATATATTTTATAATTTGATTGATTGATTTGATTAAAAAAATTAAACAAATTTGTCAAAGTCTATTTATCCCATGCCTTCCGTTTTGGAGTCTTTGTATCATCCATCCTCAGGACCTGCGCCCAAAAATCGGCTAATTTGAATCTTTTTTTTTTTTTTTTTTTTTTGGAATGGGTGCATAAGGTCCGAAGACCTATAATGACCAATAGTCACATGCAGCCAGGAAGAATATAATTAAAGAAAAAATCTGGTGTGACTGGCGCACAGCACACAACTTTCTCTTACCTTCGGTAATCGAAAGTTGTGTACTGTGCTTGTCACACCAGATTTTTTGTGTCGACATGTATTTAGTTCCCGGCAGTAGGGAATATTTGAATTCAGATGTAAAATTTATAAGTATGGGAAAATATTTATATTTTGTTACCATGGCAACCATTTCTCCTATCTTTCCTATGAAGCACAAGAGTAAAGTGTGCTTCAAACAATTTTGTGGGCAAAACGAGAATATACATTTGAAAGAGCATCTAAAAAATAATTGATTTTTGAATTTTAATCAAAATCGTTAGAGCGAATTTTGAGAAAATCGAAAAAAACTGAAATAGTACATCAGTAAAGTACTAGTACTCTTTGGCCGATTTTGATTAAAAGCTTATTTTTCCGGTCCCGGGGGCTGCCTAACTTAAATATAAAATTTCAGCCTCATAGCTCAATTCCTTCATGCTTAAAATTTGACACCCACCCACCCACCCACCCACCCACCCACACACAGACAGACCATGTCGCGAAAACCACTTTTTTGGATTCAGGGGACCTCAAAACGTGAAGATCCATCAAAATCTCGACATCGAATTTTTGACATGAATCCAATACTTTCTCTCTATATATATATTACATATACACATAGGTAAGAGAAAGTAATAGGAGAAGCATAAAGAGGAAACTCAACTGCGGGAACTGAGAAGATGCCTGTTGAGGTTAGACTTGAAAGTCTGAAGATTGTAGGTTTTGGGGAAGATAGACGCAGGGAGCTTGTTCCAATCACGGGAGGTCATGGGGACTTCAAATGTATTTTATTCTTGATGATCATAGATGGCGTTAAAGGTCTTGAGGAGTGATACAAAGAATACAAATCTCACGAAAATTTGCCAACAGATGGCAGGATGGTAGCTATACATGCATGGTTGGTTCAATCACTTGTTGAATATTTTATTTTGTCTTTTTTTCTTTATTGAAAAAAAAGAAGCTTTTTCTCAACTTACATACTTAATTTTGATAAACGCTGGTCCGATATGCAAACTTATTATTTTTTTTTTGGCACATGGAAACGGATTTGTCTAAGAGAGAAAGAGAGAGAGAGAGAAAACAGTTATTATCCTTGGCCGGCCAACAACTCTTTGTTCTCTTTGTAAATAAATATATATTTAAAAAAAAATATATATATATATTGGAAATGGATGAATATAGAAAACAATACGTAATCGGATTAAATAGAGGATTTTTTTTTTTTTTTTTTTAAATTCAATACAAAATAATTCTTCTTAATCCTTTGTTGAATCTCTTTGAACGAATTTACTCTTAATATTGGCACTCTCCGTGTGTTTGTGTGTGTGAAATGAAATTGATCAAAGTTTGAATGGCGGTGGAGGGGAGAGGGGAAATTTTTTTTTTATTTAATTAAAAAAATCCCTTTGATACATAACTCTTTTGTTACGGATGCTATTTTTTCTATAATATTATTTTTAAAAAATACCTGCATAGCAAATATGAATAAGCTCATCTCGTCAGGTCTCGAAACACTTAATTATTTTCTTATGGTTGAAACAGTCAAAGTTATTAATTATACTTGTCTATTGCTCGAAGGTTTAATTCAGTTCAGGCATTTCACGCCAACTCGACCATTTATGATTTGGCTGAAATTTTGTCATCTTTTTATACCCTATTGAAAACGTGTCTGAGAATTTTTTCAAATTTTTTGACACAACCAAAAAAAAGTTATAGCATTTACATAAAGCATCGACTTTTTTTTTTTAAATAACCGTAAAATTGACAAAAATTAACTCATCGAGACGTTTTTTTTTTTTTTTTTTTTTTGAAATTTTTGTCTTTAAATGTACTTTTCATAAATAAATATGACAAAATTTTACAGATTCATCTTGAACGTTTTTTTTTTTTTTGACATTTTCGGAAAAAAAAACAAAAATTTCGGGATGAATAACACTTTTTTTTTATTTTTATTTTCTATAAAAAACTTTGATATTTTCTAGAGGAGGCAATGGCTAAGTCGGCTAAGCTTAGGATTACGGAGTCCGAAGTCTCAACACGACTCGGGTTCGGATCCAGCTTGCCGCAAATAATTCAACCATCCTGCCGAAGTCTCCTCTTAGGGTAGGTACGGGGATAGCCCCACCGTGGTATCACAAAGGGCCTAATTGGCCTAAGTGTGTTCCCTCTCTGGGAACGGCCACTTCAACCTAACCTAACCTAACCTTGATATTTTCTACAAATGCTCTGAAAATTTCAGAGTGGGATTATTTCGCATTTATCCAGAGTTTTTTTTTTAATTGAAATTTGTTTTTTTTTTCTCCTCTTATATATCATAACGGTGCTCTTAAATTCTTCCAGGATTTTCCGAGATTCTAGAAAATTGAAGAAAAATAATAATAATAGTTAGAGGTGGCGGTGGATTCCCGTCCCAAGCGAAAAAAATTTATTTCATTTGAATTGACTACAAATCATTTGAAATAAATAGGGATGGGGTCTAATTGGCCTTAGATGCCGAAAAAGTACAATAAAACTTTATTTTTTCAATTGTTTAAATAATTTTCATGTTTTTTTTTGTTGGATTAGCGCAATTATAATTACTATTTGAAGTGTAGGAAGATTTATTGCGGTTTTTTAATCAAGGTGTTATGGTTCAAGAAAAACAATAAAAACAATGGTTTATTGTTGTCTGCTTTATTTTAGGTCTGGCGACTGGCTAGCATCAGTTTCGGTAGTCCGAACTATCATCATCAGGCCTGCAAAATACATTTTATTTTTAATTTACTTATAGGGGGTATTATAATATTACATAAGTAAATTAAAAATAAAATGTATTTTGCAGGCCTGATGATGATAGTTCGGACTACCGAAACTGATGCTAGCCAGTCGCCAGACCTAAAATAATGCAGACAACAATAAACCATTGTTTTTATTGTTTTTCTTGAACCATAACACCTTGGTTAAAAAACCGCAATAAATCTTCCTACACTTCAAATAGTAATTTTCATGTTCTTGATTTAGTAGAATTTGACTAATCTTTTAGAATAAGACAATCATTTATACCCGGCATAACAGAATGCACTTTTTGAGTACCGAGGATAGGTTTAGTTTTTGACAATCGGATTTCTAAGCTTTTACTTGACGCTTCAAATTCTTCAGTAGTTGAATACACAACTAATTTCTATCTTTTTCAGGATAAATGGAATTTTCTCGATTTTCATCACCTCTAACTATTATTATTATTATTATTATTATTATTATATTTCTTCAACTTTCTAGAATCTTGTTCAATCCTGGGAGAATTTAAGAGCACCGTCATGATAAATAAACTGAAAAAAAAGAAGAATGCGAAATAATCCCACTCTGAAAATTTCAGAGCATTTGTAAAAAATATCAAAGTTAAAAAAAAAAAAAAAAGTGTCATTCATCCCAAAATTTTTGTTTTTTTCCGAAAATGTCAAAAAAAAAAAAACGTTCAAGATGAATCTGTAATATTTTGTCATATTTATTTATGAAAAGTACATTTAAAGACAAAAATTTCAAAAAAAAAAAAAACTTCCCGATAAGTTAATTTTTGTCAGTTTTACGGTTATTAAAAAAAAAAATCGTTTTTTGAAAATGCTATGACTTTTTTTTGGCTGGGTCAAAAAATTTGAAAAAATTCTCAGACACGTTTTCAATAGGGTATAAAAAGATGACAAATTTCAACCAAATCAAAAATGATCGGGTTCAAAAGTAGTCGAGTTGGCGTGGAATTTAGGAAATTTGGGAAAATTTTGGAAATTAGGATATTTTTAAATTTTCCCTCTCTCAGCATCTGAGGCCATTTAGGGGTTAACGGCATATATTTATTTAATTAGTATTAGTATCGATGGCAAATTGCGGAGGTTCAAAATCGAGATTATGAAAGAAAGTTATGTAACAAGTTCATGCGCTAGTTGATACCAAAGTTGTTGTTTTTGATTATTCCTTTACCATTCATTATAGGCCCCCTATTGCTCCATTTTCCCGAAGTGGTTAGATACGCCATGGCTCTGATACTTTCATCTAATCATAAATTTTTTTAAATTCAAACAAACTCTAGATTGCATTTTAAGATTAAAATTTTTTATTTGTCGTTATTAATTAAAAAAAAAGTAAAAAATTTTCATTTTCGTGTCTCTTTCTTCTCTCTCTCTCTCTCTCTCACTTTCTCTTTTGATTTAATTTCAACCCATCTTTGAATTAACTAACATATGCTATGCTTTCGCTGTTAATTTCCTTGAATAGAAAATTTTACATTACACCCGAGGGATTCCAAGTCTTCCCTACCACCCCCCCCCCACCCCGCCCCCTTCCTTTATTAAAAATAAAAAATTTTCATTTAAATAACATCTTGTTCAAAGAGTGATTCATTTTTATTTTTTTTTTTATTAATAATAATAATATAAACACCAGAAAATGAAACAAATCTATTCGAAATAAAAATCGACAGGTGCACAATTTTATTGCTTTCAAATATTGATAGTACTCTGGAGAAGAAGGTTTTACCTCTCTGGACACAAGGCTATGAAACGCTTAAGTCAAGTGCCTCCCCAGATGGACAAAAAAATCTGGTGTGGATGGTCGCACAGCAGACAACTTTCTCTTACCCTTGGTGCTTGTCACCCCAGATTTTTCGTGTCGACATATATTTAGTTTCCGCCGATATATGAGAATTCAAGATGTAAAATTTATAAACGGGGGAAATATTTATATTTTGTTACCATGGCAACCATCTTCTCTATGAAGTACAAGAGTAAAGTGGTCTTCAGAAGATTTCAATGGCAAACTGAGAATATACATTTGAAAGAGCATCTAAAAAATAATTGATTTTTGAATTTTAATCAAAATAGTTGGAGCGAATTTTGTGAAAATCGAAAAATACTGAAAAAGTACATCAGTAAAGTATCAGTACTCTTTGGCTGATTTTGATTAAAAGCTTATTTTCACGTCTCAAGGGGATGCCTAACTTAAATATTAAATTTCAACTTCCTAACACTTTTTATTCTTGAGATATTTTGTTCACAGACCCACAGACAGACAGATCATGTTACGAAAACCACTTTTACCCTATATATGATATATATAGAGAGAAAGTATTGGATTCAAGTCAAAAATTCGATGTCGTAGATTTTGAGGGATATACACGTTTAAAGATCCCCTGAATCAAAAAAAAAATGGTTTTCGCGACATGGTCTGTCTGTGTATCTGTCTGTCTCTGGGTCTGTATGTGGACAAAATATCTCAGCAACTAAAAGAGCTACGAGGTTGAAATTTTATATTTCAGTTAGACAACTCCCCAATGGCAACCGTTATTTTCATCGCTTATGTTTCGCCTCTTCATTTTCCTTCTTGCCTTGGTATATTTGCCAATCTTTTGAGGTTTTCATACTGAGAATAATCTCTTCACTTCAAATAAAATTCAAATAAAATTATCTCCTCTTAACAACTATCAATATAGTGGACAAAATCTGTATAAAATCTATAGATGTCATTTCTGTCATCTATAGGAAAAAAGTATTTTCTGGGTTCCTATAGATGACACGGTTGTTAATAAACGTGTTTTTAAAAATAACGTGTTTAGGTTGTAGTAATTTCACGGTATATTAAGTCTATTTTCTAACAAAGTTATAAAACTCTTGATAAATTAGAAAATCAAAAAATAAAACCTTGATTTAAAAAACTTCCTAATCTGTTTCTTAAAGTAATTGAACGATCATCTGTAGACCAATTCTAAAGTCGTTGGATATTTCTGGTAGCTGAAAAACGAAGCTATCAAGTTGAATCCCGCGCAAGTTTTAAGATTTGCTTATTTTTTTAGTTTAAATATAAAAGTGTCATCCATAGGTGCAAGGGCGGATACAAGGGGAGGGGGGGGTAAAGGGGGTAATTACCCCCCCCCCCCCAGATTCGAAAAAAATACCTTTTTTTCGCAAAAAAATGTATTTTGAATGTAAAATTTTTAAAATTAATACTCACAAATTTGATGTGTATTTATATTCTGGCAAACAAGTACAGAATGGGCTTTTAAATTACCGAAATTAAAAAAAATATAGTGTGCTGTGCGACGAGTCACACCAGATTACCCTCCCCCCCCGAGAAACACCTCTGGGACCGGCCTTGATAGGTGCCCTGTCATCTATAGGTGCCATTACCTTAGTGAGATTTAAAGAAATTGAATTAAAATTCTGAATTTAGAATTTTATTTAATAACTCCCACAATTAAAAAGTCCCTATCCATCATATAAATAGAAGAATTTAAAAAATTTCATTATTACAAAATATCTGCAAATCTCCTGTCAATGTGTAAAATGAATTTTGATTTTATTATATAATGATTATATTATATAATAAATTTTATTTATTAATATTAAAAATCTGGATTGTCAAGCACAGAACACAACTTTCTCTTACCTTGGGTAATCGAAAGTTGTGTTGTCGAAGCATATAAATAAATTTCCGACTTTGTGAAGCACGTCATGGTGTAAGTTTAGATAATTCAAGAATTTTGGCGGGCTTCGCGCCTAGCCGGGGTGAAAATAAGCTTTTGAACAAAATCGGCTAAAAAGTACTAATACTTTACTGATGTACTTTTTCCAGTTTTTTTTTTATTTGCTCAAAATTCGCTCCAACGATTTATATTAAAATTCAAAAATCAATTATTTTTTATATGCTATATCAGTAAAATTTTTCGTGGAAATCGTTTGAAGTACACTTTACTGATATGGAAGCATTTGTAGCTCATCTATGAATTGGGTGGTCAAGTTTGGAACTTAAGTGCTAAGAGCAACTAAATATATCTCGACACAAAAAATCTAGTGTGAACGTGCTGTTCACAAGAGAAAGTTGTGTGCTGTGCGCAGTTCAAACCAGATTTTTTTTTTACTCAGGGGACCTCAAAACGTGAAGATCCATCAAAATCTTGACATCGAATTTTTTTCATGAATCCAATACTTTCTCTATATATGAGGTAAGAGAAAGTAAATCCTCACATTTATTGAATTTAAATAATTTATATGGCCTAAATTACCGAAAATAAAAAAATGCTTATGAGATATTTAATAAAATCATAACAAATCTTTTTTTACGGTCTCTATTTTGTTACTACTCTTAGCAATCTGTTATTTTGTTCTCGTTCTCTCTCTATTTCAATATTTTCAATTTTAACAAAGGATTTTTTCAATATAAATAAAAATAAAAAAAAATTCGTCACCTGTCGTCGATTATTGTTTAAAAAATTTGTTTCATTTTTTTTTATGTAAGAAAAAATGAAATTTTTGTTCAATAGTTTGATAATAAATAACAAACGTAGTTTTTTTTTGTTGTTTTTTTTGTCATATACTTTTTAACATCATTTTATTTTTGTTTAAGCTAACCTACCGAAAATATCTTTAACTATTTAATTATATATATATACACAAACACGGTCTTTTTTTTTTTTCTTTTTTGGCCAGATTAGATATATATTTATATACATTTATTATGGGGGTGGGTGGGAGGGGGGGTTATTTTTTATATTAGTTCAAAATGTATTTATATATGTATATATGTACACAATTCGAACGGGAAGTCGAGTTTTTTGTTTTTTTATGGCGTAAATATCACCAACAAGAAGAACAAGAGAGTGGAGAGTAGGAGTAGCATCGCTGAGGCTGGTGATGACGTGGACGCTCTACTTAGAGAGTTCCCGCCACCGACGCCACCCTCGGCTAAAAGACCCCCGTTGTCACCCCCCTGCGCCTCGCGGAGTGAACCTTGTTGATAGCCATTGTACATGTGATGATTGCCGTTGACTGACCCACCGGGACTGAGATTTCCGTCTTCGTCGAGGGTGTTCTCCTCGCCGGCGCCTTCTCCTTCGAGATCCTCTTCGGTTGAGGTGCCTGCTCGCGAAGGGAGGTCCATTTCTAAAAAAAAAAAACAATAACAAATAGTTGAATATTAAATAAGGGGATTTTGTGGTTTGTATTATGGGAGTTTTTAATTATAGACCATATTTTGTATTAATTATTTATTAAAAATAAATCCTATAGAACGATTCGATTGCTTATTCT
>JAKCPI010025235.1:0-10455 GCA_023213315.1 Euborellia annulipes
CGTGACGGGGTCTAAATGCCGAAAAGTCCTAAAACAAATAAAAAAAAAAAAAATGAAAAAACGGGATAAGAATTCACTAAATAATATAAAAATACTATTTTTATTTAAAATAAAAAATAAATTTATTTATATTAATCATTAATAGGATTATTTATTCATTTTTATTAAATTTACATTCAATAACAAAAAAAAAAAAAAAAAGAAAGGATTTACATCATCATCATCATCATCCTCGTCATCATCATCATTGCTATTAAAATCAAAAATTAACATTTGGTTTATTTTTTAGAAAATATAAAATAGTTTGAGAGATCCATTTTAAATTTTTTTCTTTTTTTTTTATTGTTACAACGTTAAATAATCTATTTAATATTCTATATATTTTTATTTTTTTTTTTTCAATATATTTATATATATATATATATATCTTCTTTTCTTTGGCGTAAAACATTTTTTAAAACCAACCAACTTTATTATTATTTTTTTTTTTCTTCCAAGTGCGAGCAACAAGTGTTTTTTTTTTTTTTTTTGAATTAGCGAAATAATAATTAGAAATTTGGAGGACATTTAGTCTGTTGCCTGCACTCGAAGGAACAGTTTTTAAGGAAACAGCGTCACACCAATTATTTATTTATTTATTTATTTACAATTATATTCTCATTCAATATTGCATACATAACTCGAATATTCACTCAAATAAAAATATATATTTTCCAACATTGATAAATTTCAAAATAAAATATTCAAAGACCTTACACAATTAGCAGTATAGTGGCAAGTAATTGAACCAATCTCTAATAATGTATCTGAATTTCGTGAGATTTAATTTTTTAATCTAAAAATTAGTTATTTGATTTTGATTAAAAAAAATATATATTCTTTTTCGTCTCAAAATCCCCAAATGCGACTTATATTGATATTCAAGTACTTGTAAAGAAGAAATTCGTCTCATGCTCTATCGTGCATAAAGAAGTTTCGCTTGATTTATTTCAGTATTTAAATATTTTTAATAATTTTATTAAAAGCAGGACCGAGGACAGGTAGAGGGGGAAGGTATGAGATCCAAATCCCCCCCCCCTTCCAACCACAAATTTCTAAATAATAAATAAATAGAAATATAAGCTACAATAGACAGGGCCGGCTCTAGGATTTTGGCGCCCCGATACAGAACAGTAATTGACGCCTTACAACCAGGGGCGTATATACAGAAATTTTTTCGGGGGCAAAAGGGGCCTGAACTCAAAAATTTTTCTGCGGAAAAATTTTTTTAAAGAAACAAAATTTTTGCCCCCCCCCCCCCCTTCAAAAATTTTTTCTTTCGCGGAACCTGTTTCCGCCCCGCGGAAAATTTTTTTACGGAATTTTCGCCGCCTTCAAAAATTCTTTATTTTTTTTGCGTAAATTATGGTGCCCTTATACGGAAGCGCCTTGATGCGACGCATCCTGTTCTTACACGTAGAGCCGGCCCTGACATTAGATAGAAAAAGTATTTAACGGCTCTTTTATGGTATATTAAAAAAAAAAAACATTTTTTTTATTCTTTAAAATTATTCATTTATAGGAGGATTAGTAAAAGAATTGGATTTTCGGTTTAACTGTGGTTTATTTGTAAAAATTACAACGTTTCGGCCACTCATTCTGGGACCTTCTTCAGGTACAATTCAGCTAAGATTATAAAGGTTATCACAGAGGTAACAACCTTTATAATCTTAGCTGAATTGTACCTGAAGAAGGTCACAGAATGAGTGGCCGAAACGTTGTAATTTTTACATATAAACCACAGTTAAACCGAAAATCTAATTCTTTACTGATGATAACAACTGTAAAAGGCTAAACTTCAAAATTTATAGGAGGAGTTTATGATCAACTCAACTTCGCCCTTTCTCTAAAAAATTTCCTCAAAAAAATAATTTTATCGATACATTTAAACATTTATATTTTATAATTTGATTGATTGATTTGATTAAAAAAATTAAACAAATTTGTCAAAGTCTATTTATCCCATGCCTTCCGTTTTGGAGTCTTTGTATCATCCATCCTCAGGACCTGCACCCAAAAATCGGCTAATTTGAATCTTTTTTTTTTTTTTTTTTGGAATGGGTGCATAAGGTTCGAAGACCTATAATGACCAATAGTCACATGCAGCCAGGAAGAAAATAAAAACAAAAGGAGAAGCATAAAGGGGAAACTCAACTGCGGGAACTGAGAAGATGCCTGTTGAGGTTAGACTTGAAAGTCTGAAGATTGTAGGTTTTGGGGAAGATAGACGCAGGGAGCTTGTTCCAATCACGGGAGGTCATGGGGACTTCAAATGTATTTTATTCTTGATGATCATAGATGGCGTTAAAGGTCTTGAGGAGTGATACAAAGAATACAAATCTCACGAAAATTTGCCAACAGATGGCAGGATGGTAGCTATACATGCATGGTTGGTTCAATCACTTGTTGAATATTTTATTTTATGTCTTTTTTTCTTTATTGAAAAAAAAAAAAAAAAATAAGCTTTTTCTCAACTTACATACTTAATTTTGATAAACGCTGGTCCGATATGCAAACTTATTATTTTTTTTTTGGCACATGGAAACGGATTTGTCTAAGAGAGAAGAGAGAGAGAGAGATAGAAAACAGTTATTATCCTTGGCCGGCCAACAACTCTTTGTTCTCTTTGTAAATAAATATATATTTAAAAAAATATATATATATATTGGAAATGGATGAATATAGAAAACAATACGTAATCGGATTAAATAGAGGATTTTTTTTTTTTTTTTAATTCAATACAAAATAATTCTTCTTAATCCTTTGTTGAATCTCTTTGAACGAATTTACTCTTAATATTGGCACTCTCCGTGTGTGTGTGTGTGTGAAATGAAATTGATCAAAGTTTGAATGGCGGTGGAGGGGAGAGGGGAATTTTTTTTTATTTAATTAAAAAAATCCCTTTGATACATAACTCTTTTGTTACGGATGCTATTTTTTCTATAATATTATTTTTAAAAAATACCTGCATAGCAAATATGAATAAGCTCATCTCGTCAGGTCTCGAAACACTTAATTATTTTCTTATGGTTGAAACAGTCAAAGTTATTAATTATACTTGTCTATTGCTCGAAGGTTTAATTCAGTTCAGGCATTTCACGCCAACTCGACCATTTATGATTTGGCTGAAATTTTGTCATCTTTTTATACCCTATTGAAAACGTGTTCTGAGAATTTTTTCAAATTTTTTGACACAACCAAAAAAAAAGTTATAGCATTTACATAAAACATCGACTTTTTTTTAAATAACCGTAAAATTGACAAAAATTAACTCATCGAGACGTTTTTTTTTTTTTTTTTTGAAATTTTTGTCTTTAAATGTACTTTTCATAAATAAATATGACAAAATTTTACAGATTCATCTTGAACGTTTTTTTTTTTTTTTTTTTGACATTTTCGAAAAAAAAAAAACAAAAATTTCGGGATGAATAACACTTTTTTTTTATTTTTATTTTCTATAAAAAACTTTGATATTTTCTACAAATGCTCTGAAAATTTCAGAGTGGGATTATTTCGCATTTATCCAGAGTTTTTTTTTTAATTGAAATTTGTTTTTTTTTTCTCCTCTTATATATCATAACGGTGCTCTTAAATTCTTCCAGGATTTTCCGAGATTCTAGAAAATTGAAGAAAAATAATAATAATAGTTAGAGGTGGCGGTGGATTCCCGTCCCAAGCGAAAAAAAATTTATTTCATTTGAATTGACTACAAATCATTTGAAATAAATAGGGATGGGGTCTAATTGGCCTTAGCTGCCGAAAAAGTACAATAAAACTTTATTTTTTCAATTGTTTAAATAATTTTCATGTTTTTTTTTGTTGGATTAGAGCAATTATAATTACTATTTGAAGTGTAGGAAGATTTATTGCGGTTTTTTAACCAAGGTGTTATGGTTCAAGAAAAACAATAAAAACAATGGTTTATTGTTGTCTGCTTTATTTTAGGTCTGGCGACTGGCTAGCATCAGTTTCGGTAGTCCGAACTATCATCATCAGGCCTGCAAAATACATTTTATTTTTAATTTACTTATGTAATATTATAATAGCCCCTATAAGTAAATTAAAAATAAAATGTATTTTGCAGGCCTGATGATGATAGTTCGGACTACCGAAACCGGATGCTAGCCAGTCGCCAGACCTAAAATAAAGCAGACAACAATAAACCATTGTTTTTATTGTTTTTCTTGAACCATAACACCTTGGTTAAAAACCGCAATAAATCTTCCTACACTTCAAATAGTAATTTACATGTTCTTGATTTAGTAGAATTTGACTAATCTTTTAGAATAAGACAATCATTTATACCCGGCACTTAACAGAATGCACTTTTTGAGTACCGATGATAGGTTTAGTTTTTGAAAATCGGATTTCTAAGCTTTTACTTGACGCTTCAAATTCTTCAGTAGTTGAATACACAACTAATTTCTAATTTTTTCAGTATAAATGGAATTTTCTCGATTTTCATAACCTCTAACTATTATTATTATTATTATTATTATTTTTCTTCAATTTTCTAGAATCTTGTTTAATCCTGGGAGAATTTAAGAGCACCGTCATGATAAATAAACTGAAAAAAGAAGAATGCGAAATAATCCCACTCTGAAAATTTCAGAGCATTTGTAAAAAATATCAAAGTTAAAAAAAAAAAAGTGTCATTCATCCCAAAATTTTTGTTTTTTTCCGAAAATGTCAAAAAAAAAAAACGTTCAAGATGAATCTGTAATATTTTGTCATATTTATTTATGAAAACTACATTTAAAGACAAAAATTTCAAAAAAAAAAACGTCCCCATAAGTTAATTTTTGTCAATTTTACGGTTATTAAAAAAAAAAGTCGTTTTTTGAAAATGCTATGACTTTTTTTTGGCTGGGTCGAAAAATCTGAAAAAATTCTCAGACACGTTTTCAATAGGGTACAAAAAGATGACAAATTTCAACCAAATCAAAAATGATCGGGTTCAAAAGTAGTCGAGTTGGCGTGGAATTTAGGAAATTTGGGAAAATTTTGGAAATTAGGATATTTTTTAAATTTTCCCTCTCAGCATCTGAGGCCATTTAGGGGTTAACGGCATATATTTATTTAATTAGTATTAGTATCGATGGCAAGTTGCGGAGGTTCAAAATCGAGATTATGAAAGAAAGTTATGTAACAAGTTCATGCGCTAGTTGATACCAAAGTTGTTGTTTTTGATTATTCCTTTACCATTCATTATAGGCCCCCTATTGCTCCATTTTCCCGAAGTGGTTAGATACGCCATGGCTCTGATACTTTCATCTAATCATAAATTTTTTTAAATTCAAACAAACTCTAGATTGCATTTTAAGATTAAAATTTTTTATTTGTCGTTATTAATTAAAAAAAAAAAGTAAAAAATTTTCATTTTCGTGTCTCTTTCTCTCTCTCTCTCTCTCTCACTTTCTCTTTTGATTTAATTTCAACCCATCTTTGAATTAACTAACATATGCTATGCTTTTGCTGTTAATTTCCTTGAATAGAAAATTTTACATTACACCCGAGGGATTCCAAGTCTTCCCTACCACCCCCCCCCGCCCCATCCCCGCACCCTTCCTTTATTAAAAATAAAAAATTTTCATTTAAATAACATCTTGTTCAAAGAGTGATTCATTTTTTATTTTTTTTATTAATAATAATAATAATATAAACACCAGAAAATGAAACAAATCTGTTCGAAATAAAAATCGACAGGTGCACAATTTTATTGCTTTCAAATATTGATAGTACTCTGGAGAAGAAGGTTTTATCTCTCTGGACACAAGGCTATGAAACGCTTAAGTCAAGTGCCTCCCCAGATGGACAAAAAAATCTGGTGTGGATGGTCGCACAGCACACAACTTTCTCTTACCCTTGGTGCTTGTCACCCCAGATTTTTCGTGTCGACATATATTTAGTTTCCGCCGATATATGAGAATTCAAGATGTAAAATTTATAAACGGGGGAAATATTTATATTTTGTTACCATGGCAACCATCTTCTCTATGAAGTACAAGAGTAAAGTGGTCTTCAGAAGATTTCAATGGCAAACTGAGAATATACATTTGAAAGAGCATCTAAAAAATAATTGATTTTACTTTCTCTTAGCCTATATATGAAATATATAGGAGAGAAAGTATTGCGATCATGTCAAAAATTCGATGTCGAGATTTTGATGGATATACATGTTTTGAGGTCCCCTGAGTCCAAAAAAGTGGGTCCCGCAAATTGGTCTGTGTGTGTGTGTATGTATGTGTGTGTGTGTGTGTGTGTGTGTCTGTATGTGTGGACAGATTTTTAGCATGAAGGAATTGAGCTACCGGATTGAAATTTTATATTTAACTTAGGTACCTTCCCACACGCTCAAAATAAGCTTTTGAACAAAATCGGCCAAAAAGTACTAGTACTTTACTGATGTACTTTTTCAGTTTTTTTCGATTTTCTCAAAATTCCCTCCAAGGATTTTTTTTAAAATTCAAAAATCAATTATTTTTTTAGATGCTCTTTAAAATGTATATTCTCATTTTGCCGTTGAAATCTTCTGAAGACCACTTTACTCTTGTTCTTCATAGGAAAGATAGAAATGGTTGCCATGGTAACGGAATTTAAATCTTTTTTCTTTTTATTAGATTAAAAATCAATTATTATTTAAATTCCCATTTATTTTTTTTTTATTTCTGTTTTAATTGTTTCCAAGAAAACATATATATATATCTCTCCCACTTGCAAACATTATCGTCTCTCTCTACTCTTTTTAAATTCCCTTTCCACCTTATCTTCGCATAGGAACAATGTTAATTTCCTATAGGGATTTGTATGTTAATTTCGATTCAAAAGGGGGTCCCCTTTAGAACTTTTTTAGGCATTTAAAATTTTTTTTTCCAATTCTTATGAAATTTTGTATTTATTTACGATTCTATATTGTGTATAAAATGTCCAAATATGAGATTAAAATTTTGAAAAATAACCATAGTTTATTTGAAGCAGTCAACATTTAAAATGCAAGTTTGAAACTAAGGTGCTATCGGAAACTAAATATATCTCGACACAAAAAATCTGGTGTGACCAGCACAGTGCGCAACTTTCTCTTACCGAAGGGTAAGAGAAAGTTGTGTGCTGTGCGCCAGTCACACCAGATTTTTTGAATTTTAATCAAAATAGTTGGAGCGAATTTTGTGAAAATCGAAAAATACTGAAAAAGTACATCAGTAAAGTATCAGTACTCTTTGGCTGATTTTGAATTAAAAGCTTATTTTCCGTCTCAAGGGGATGCCTAACTTAAATATTAAATTTCAACTTCCTAACACTTTTTATTCTTGAGATATTTGTTCACAGACAGACAGATCATGTTACGAAAACCACTTTTACCCTATATATGATATATATAGAGAGAAAGTATTGGATTCAAGTCAAAAATTCGATGTCGTAGATTTTGAGGGATATACACGTTTAAAGATCCCCTGAATCAAAAAAATGGTTTTCGCGACATGGTCTGTCTGTGTATCTGTCTGTCTCTGGGTCTGTATGTGGACAAAATATCTCAGCAACTAAAGAGCTACGAGGTTGAAATTTTATATTTCAGTTAGACAACTCCCCAATGACAACCGTTATTTTCATCGCTTATGTTTCGCCTCTTCATTTTCCTTCTTGCCTTGGTATATTTGCCAATCTTTTTGAGGTTTTCATACTGAGAATAATCTCTTCACTTCAAATAAAATTCAAATAAAATTATCTCCTCTTAACAACTATCAATATAGTGGACAAAATCTGTATAAAATCTATAGATGTCATTTCTGTCATCTATAGGAAAAAAGTATTTTCTGGGTTCCTATAGATGACACGGTTGTTAATAAACGTGTTTTTAAAAATAACGTGTTTAGGTTGTAGTAATTTCACGGTATATTAAGTCTATTTTCTAACAAAGTTATAAAACTCTTGATAAATTAGAAAATCAAAAAATAAAACCTTGATTTAAAAAACTTCCTAATCTGTTTCTTAAAGTAATTGAACGATCATCTGTAGACCAATTCTAAAGTCGTTGGATATTTCTGGTAGCTGAAAAACGAAGCTATGAAGTTGAATCCCGCGCAAGTTTTAAGATTTGCTTATTTTTTTAGTTTAAATATAAAAGTGTCATCCATAGGTGCAAGGGCGGATACAAGGGGAGGGGGGTAAAGGGGGAATTACCCCCCCCCCCCAGATTCGAAAAAAATACCTTTTTTTCGCAAAAAAATGTATTTTGAATGTAAAATTTTTAAAATTAATACTCACAAATTTGATGTGTATTTATATTCTGGCAAACAAGTACAGAATGGGCTTTTAAATTACCGAAATTAAAAAAAATATAGTGTGCTGTGCGACGAGTCACACCAGATTACCCTCCCCCCGAGAAACACCTCTGGGACCGCCCTTGATAGGTGCCCTGTCATCTATAGGTGCCATTACCTTAGTGAGATTTAAAGAAATTGAATTAAAATTCTGAATTTAGAATTTTAATTAATAACTCCCACAATTAAAAAGTCCCTATCCATCATATAAATAGAAGAATTTAAAAAATTTCATTATTACAAAATATCTGCAAATCTCCTGTCAATGTGTAAAATGAATTTTGATTTTATTATATAATGATTATATTATTATATAATAAATTTTATTTATTAATATTAAAAATCTGGATTGTCAAGCACAGAACACAACTTTCTCTTACCTTGGGTATTCGAAAGTTGTGTTGTCGAAGCATATAAATAAATTTCCGACTTTGTGAAGCACGTCATGGTGTAAGTTTAGATAATTCAAGAATTTTGGCGGGCTTCGCGCCTAGCCGGGGTGAAAATAAGCTTTTGAACAAAATCGGCTAAAAAGTACTAATACTTTACTGATGTACTTTTTCCAGTTTTTTTTTTTTATTTGCTCAAAATTCGCTCCAACGATTTATATTAAAATTCAAAAATCAATTATTTTTTATATGTCCGGGCGAGGGGGGGGGGGGGGGGGCTCCCCCCCCAAAAAAAAAAAAATATATATTAATTTATAAACACAATATTAAACCCGGGGAGGGGGCTATATCAGTAAAATTTTTCGTGGAAATCGTTTGAAGTACACTTTACTGATATGGAAGCATTTGTAGCTCATCTATGAATTGGGTGGTCAAGTTTGGAACTTAAGTGCTAAGAGCAACTAAATATATCTCGACACAAAAAATCTAGTGTGAACGTGTTCACAAGAGAAAGTTGTGTGCTGTGCGCAGTTCAAACCAGATTTTTTTTTTATTCAGGGGACCTCAAAACGGTGAAGATCCATCAAAATCTTGACATCGAATTTTTTTCATGAATCCAATACTTTCTCTCTATATATGAGGTAAGAGAAAGTAAATCCTCACATTTATTGAATTTAAATAATTTATATGGCCTAAATTACCGAAAATAAAAAAATGCTTATGAGATATTTAATAAAATCATAACAAATCTTTTTTTACGGTCTCTATTTTGTTACTACTCTTAGCAATCTGTTATTTTGTTCTCGTTCTCTCTCTATTTCAATATTTTCAATTTTAACAAAAGGATTTTTTCAATATAAATAAAAATAAAAAAAAAATTCGTCACCTGTCGTCGATTATTGTTTAAAAAATTTGTTTCATTTTTTTTTTTATGTAAGAAAAATGAAATTTTTGTTCAATAGTTTGATAATAAATAACAAACGTAGTTTTTTTTGTTTTTTTTTTTGTCATATACTTTTTAACATCATTTTATTTTTGTTTAAGCTAACCTACCGAAAATATCTTTAACTATTTAATTATATATATATACACAAACACGGTCTTTTTTTTCTTTTTTGGCCAGATTAGATATATATTTATATACATTTATTATGGGGGTGGGTGGGAGGGGGGTTATTTTTTATATTAGTTCAAAATGTATTTATATATGTATATATGTACACAATTCGAACGGGAAGTCGAGGTTTTTTTATGGCGTAAATATCACCAACAAGAAGAACAAGAGAGTGGAGAGTAGGAGTAGCATCGCTGAGGCTGGTGATGACGTGGACGCTCTACTTAGAGAGTTCCCGCCACCGACGCCACCCTCGGCTAAAAGACCCCCGTTGTCACCCCCTGCGCCTCGCGGAGTGAACCTTGTTGATAGCCATTGTACATGTGATGATTGCCGTTGACTGACCCACCGGGACTGAGATTTCCGTCTTCGTCGAGGGTGTTCTCCTCGCCGGCGCCTCCTCCTTCGAGATCCTCTTCGGTTGAGGTGCCTGCTCGCGAAGGGAGGTCCATTTCTAAAAAAAAAAACAAAACAAATAGTTGAATATTAAATAAGGGGATTTTGTGGTTTGTATTATGGGAGTTTTTAATTATAGACCATATTTTGTATTAATTTTGCTTATCAAAAATAAATCCTATAGAACGATTCGATTGCT
>JAKCPI010025236.1:0-10004 GCA_023213315.1 Euborellia annulipes
TAAAATGTCCAAATATGAGATTAAAATTTTTGAAAAATAACCATAGTTTATTTGAAGCAGTCAACATTTAAAATGCAAGTTTGAAACTAAGGTGCTATCGGAAACTTAAATATATCTCGACACAAAAAATCTGGTGTGACCAGCACAGTGCGACTTTCTCTTACCGAAGGGTAAGAGAAAGTTGTGTGCTGTGCGCCAGTCACACCAGATTTTTTGAATTTTAATCAAAATAGTTGGAGCGAATTTTGTGAAAATCGAAAAATACTGAAAAAGTACATCAGTAAAGTATCAGTACTCTTTGGCTGATTTTGATTAAAAGCTTATTTTCACGTCTCAAGGGGATGCCTAACTTAAATATTAAATTTCAACTTCCTAACACTTTTTTATTCTTGAGATATTTTGTTCACAGACGACAGACAGACAGATCATGTTACGAAAACCACTTTACCCTATATATGATATATATAGAGAGAAAGTATTGGATTCAAGTCAAAAATTCGATGTCGTAGATTTTGAGGGATATACACGTTTAAAGATCCCCTGAATCAAAAAAAAATGGTTTTCGCGACATGGTCTGTCTGTGTATCTGTCTGTCTCTGGGTCTGTATGTGGACAAAATATCTCAGCAACTAAAGAGCTACGAGGTTGAAATTTTATATTTCAGTTAGACAACTCCCCAATGGCAAAACTGCTATTTTCATCAAGCTATGTTTCGCCTCTTCATTTTCCTTCTTGCCTTGGTATATTTGCCAATCTTTTGAGGTTTTCATACTGAGAATAATCTTCTCACTTCAAATAAAATTCAAATAAAATTATCTCCTCTTAACAACTATCACAATAGTGGACAAAATCTGTATAAAATCTATAGATGTCATTTCTGTCATCTATAGGAAAGTATTTTCTTGGGTCTTATAGATGACACGGTTGTTAATAAACGTGTTTTTAAAAATAACGTGTTTAGGTTGTAGTAATTTCACGGTATTAAGTCTATTTTCTAAATAAAAGTTATAAAAACCTTGATAAATTAGAAAATCAAAAAATAAAACCTTGATTTAAAAAATTTCCTAATCTGTTTCTTAAAGTAATTGAACGATCATCTGTAGACCAATTCTAAAGTCGTTGGATATTTCTGGTAGCTGAAAAACGAAGCTATCAAGTTGAATCCCGCGCAAGTTTTAAGATTTGCTTATTTTTTTAGTTTAAATATAAAAGTGTCATCCATAGGTGCAAGGGGCGGATACAAGGGAGGGGGGTAAAGCCGGGGTAACAACCCCCCCCAGATTCGAAAAAATACCTTTTTTTTCGCAAAAAAATGTATTTTGAATGTAAAATTTTTAAAATTAATACTCACAAATTTGATGTGTATTTATATTCTGGCAAACAAGTACAGAATGGGCTTTTAAATTACCGAAATTAAAAAAAAATATAGTGTGCTGTGCGACGAGTCACACCAGATTACCCTCCCCCCCCGAGAAACACCTCTGGGACCGGCCTTGATAGGTGCCCTGTCATCTATAGGTGCCATTACCTTAGTGAGATTTAAAGAAATTGAATTAAAATTCTGAATTTAGAATTTTATTTAATAACTCCCACAATTAAAAAGTCCCTATCCATCATATAAATAGAAGAATTTAAAAAAATTTCATTATTACAAAATATCTGCAAATCTCCTGTCAATGTGTAAAATGAATTTTGATTTTATTATATAATGATTATATTATATAATAAATTTTATTTATTAATATTAAAAATCTGGATTGTCAAGCACAGAACACAACTTTCTCTTACCTTGGGTAATCGAAAGTTGTGTTGTCGAAGCATATAAATAAATTTCCGACTTTGTGAAGCACGTCATGGTGTAAGTTTAGATAATTCAAGAATTTTGGCGGGCTTCGCGCCTAGCCGGGGTGAAAATAAGCTTTTGAACAAAATCGGCTAAAAAGTACTAATACTTTACTGATGTACTTTTTCCAGTTTTTTTTTATTTGCTCAAAATTCGCTCCAACGATTTATATTAAAATTCAAAAATCAATTATTTTTTATATGCTATATCAGTAAAATTTTTCGTGGAAATCGTTTGAAGTACACTTTACTGATATGGAAGCATTTGTAGCTCATCTATGAATTGGGTGGTCAAGTTTGGAACTTAAGTGCTAAGAGCAACTAAATATATCTCGACACAAAAAATCTAGTGTGAACGTGCTGTTCACAAGAGAAAGTTGTGTGCTGTGCGCAGTTCAAACCAGATTTTTTTACTCAGGGGACCTCAAAACGTGAAGATCCATCAAAATCTTGACATCGAATTTTTTTCATGAATCCAATACTTTCTCTCTCTATATATGAGGTAAGAGAAAGTAAATCCTCACATTTATTGAATTTAAATAATTTATATGGCCTAAATTACCGAAAATAAAAAAATGCTTATGAGATATTTAATAAAATCATAACAAATCTTTTTTTACGGTCTCTATTTTGTTACTACTCTTAGCAATCTGTTATTTTGTTCTCGTTCTCTCTCTATTTCAATATTTTCAATTTTAACAAAGGATTTTTTCAATATAAATAAAAATAAAAAAAATTCGTCACCTGTCGTCGATTATTGTTTAAAAAATTTGTTTCATTTTTTTTTTATGTAAGAAAAAATGAAATTTTTGTTCAATAGTTTGATAATAAATAACAAACGTAGTTTTTTTTGTTTTTTTTTGTCATATACTTTTTAACATCATTTTATTTTTGTTTAAGCTAACCTACCGAAAATATCTTTAACTATTTAATTATATATATATACACAAACACGGTCTTTTTTTTTTTCTTTTTTGGCCAGATTAGATATATATTTATATACATTTATTATGGGGGGTGGGTGGGAGGGGGGTTATTTTTTATATTAGTTCAAAATGTATTTATATATGTATATATGTACACAATTCGAACGGGAAGTCGAGTTTTTTGTTTTTTTATGGCGTAAATATCACCAACAAGAAGAACAAGAGAGTGGAGAGTAGGAGTAGCATCGCTGAGGCTGGTGATGACGTGGACGCTCTACTTAGAGAGTTCCCGCCACCGACGCCACCCTCGGCTAAAAGACCCCCGTTGTCACCCCCTGCGCCTCGCGGAGTGAACCTTGTTGATAGCCATTGTACATGTGATGATTGCCGTTGACTGACCCACCGGGACTGAGATTTCCGTCTTCGTCGAGGGTGTTCTCCTCGCCGGCGCCTCCTCCTTCGAGATCCTCTTCGGTTGAGGTGCCTGCTCGCGAAGGGGAGGTCCATTTCTAAAAAAAAAAACAATAACAAATAGTTGAATATTAAATAAGGGGGATTTTGTGGTTTGTATTATGGGAGTTTTTAATTATAGACCATATTTTGTATTAATTATTTATTAAAAATAAATCCTATAGAACGATTCGATTGCTTATTCTGCAGCCGTTGTGCACTTACTTACAAGGAGTGCATAGCTTGATAACACCGATTTGAACGAAAATTTTTTAGTGTAGTACTTGATGAAAGACAAATTCTGTTAAAGCGGAGAACGCGTCAACGGTTCGTCTAAAAAAAAATGTTAAAGATTTTGCCTGCATGCTTTAAGCCGTTGCTAACAATAACATTTACAAAAGTCGCGATGGCTAGATCGGTAGAGCGCATTCTTGTAAACAAAATCCCGAGTTCGAAATTCGCCTTGTGCAACTATTTTTTTTTTTTGTTTCAGAATATTTTTTAATATTAATAAATAAATAAAAAGTTTTTTTTTAATTATTGGCACTTAATTTTCAACATGTCCATATATTTAAAGAAAATTCGAATGCTTTCTGTCAAAAATATAATATAAGGAAATATTTAATATTATACTTGTAGAAATATATTATTATTTATTGAACCCAAAAAAATTTATTTCTGTAGATGTTTTGAAAACGCCTAGTGCGTGCAAAAATGCTGCATTTAATAGATGTACAATTTATGTTTTCATTGCTTTTATGATCAATATCACCCAGCATCTTGCAAAAGCACTACAGATTCCTCTAATTAATATTTCAAATTTTTAATATGTAACGTTTGTTGTAAGAGTCTGTATGCTAGGCCTATATATATTTCTTTGATTTATTTTTCTCTTTACATTGTTTGACCTTTATGTATTATTTACAATTAATGCTAATATGTTAATTGTAAATTTATTTAGTGTGGTACAATAAATAATAATATATTTCTAGTATAATATTAAATATTTCATTATATTATATTTTTGACAGAAAGCATTTGAATTTTCTTTAAATATATGGACATGTTGAAAAATGTCAATAATTAAAAAACTTTTTATTTATTTATTAATATTAAAAAATATTCTGAAACAAAAAATAGGGTTGGCCAAGGCGAATTTCGAACTCGGGATTTTTGTTTACAAAGAATGCGCTCTACCGATCTAGCCATCGCGACTTTGTAAATGTTATTGTTAGCAACGGCATGCAGGCAAAATCTTTAACATTTTTTTTTAGACGAACGTTGAGAAGCGCGTTCTCTCGCTTTGCACAGAATTTGTCTTTCATCAAGTACTACACATAAAAAAATTTTCGTTCAAATCGGTGTGTATCAAGGCTATGCACTCCCCTTGTTAGACTCAAATGAATCCAACCTCTAAGGGGCCGTTACGTGCATTTTATATACAACGATGTCAGCGCTATCTAAAGTCATTCCTATGAAATAAATAATGATATTTTGCAACATCTATTTTAAAAATTCGAATTAAAAAAAACTTATTGTAATATGAAAACACTTGCTTTGATGGTTGTGTCTAACTTCATGGGAATCAGTGGAGATTGCGCTAATGATTGTGTTTAACTTCATGGAAATATCTGTAGAGGCGCTGTCGTCGTTGTATATAAAATACACATAACCCCTTAGAGGCCAGTTCAGTTCAGTTGTAGCAAGTGCACAGTACTTCAAGTACTGTCATCTACAGAGATTTCCATGAAGTTACCACACAATCATTAGCGCAATCTACACTGATTCCCATGAAGTTAGACACAACCATCAAAGCAAGTGTTTTCATATTACAATAAGTTTTTTTAATTCGAATTTTTAAAATAGATGGTGCAAAATATCATTATTTATTTCATAGGAATGACTGCAGATGGCCCTGATATCGTTGTATATAAAATGCACGTAACGGCCCCTATTGAAAACGACTGCAGAATAAACAGTCGAAACGTTATACAGTATTTATATTTTTAATAAAATAATTAATATTCACTTGAAAGATAACATCCAAAGTATTATTGAAAATAGTATTATTAATTAATAAAACTTACGACGAGAACGATTTAGCTAAGCCGTTGTCGCCATTGCATCCACTCAAAAATTTTTTATACTACTTTTATACACACCGGAATAAGGAGAATAAAAAAAAACATTTTGTTGTCATTGCCTCGTTTTTAAAATTAAATAATATTATTATTCTGCTATATACATACATGTATAACAAAATCGGTTTATTTATTTTTACTTTCTCGTATAGAGAAAGTTATGTAATCGTAAAAAAATTCGACTTCGAGATTTTGATGTTTCTCCACGTTTTAGACCCTCCCTGAGTCCAAAAAAACCATTTTTGGCATTATGTCTGTGTGTGTGTGTGTGTGTGTGTGTGTGTGTGTGTGAAACACGATTGCTTAAAAACCAGCAGCTAGATCGATGAAATTTGGTATATGCCTTACACTAAAATTATAGATTTCTATCAACTTTTGGAGTAAATACGTCACTTGGAAGTAGTACTTTACTTAATAAGTTTTTTTCAAAAATTTTGAAATTTTCAATTTTTTTGTTATATTATGATAAAATACTCATTTTAAAAAGTTTTATTCTTTGATCATTTTTTTCGAAAATTGAATAGTTTTTTGAAATAATCACAAAGAAATAGAAAATTTTCGTTAATTTTGATAAAAAATCAAAACAAACATATAGGTGTCATTAAAAAAGGAGGAGGGCAAATATAAACAAATGAATTTGTGAAACAAATGAATTTGTTTATATTTACCCTTTTTCTAATGACACCTGTATGATTTTGTTTTGATTTTATCAAAAATTAACGAAAATTTTCTATTTCTTCTGTGACCATTTCAAAAACTATTCAATTTTCGAAAAAATGTCAAAGAATAAAAACTTTTAAAATAGAGTATTTTATCATAATATAACAAAAAAATTGAAAATTTCAAAATTTTTGAAAAACTTATTAGGTAAAGTACTACTCCAAGTGACGTATTTACTCCAAAAGTTGATAGAAATCTATAATTATTTAATAGGGGTATACCACAAATTTCATCGATCTAGCTGCTTTGGTTTTAAGCAATCGTGTTTACACACACACCCAGCGCAATTCCGAAAAGAAGATACGAGAAAGTCTAGGGGAAGTCAATCCCCATATTTTTTTTTGAGGTTATAAGGCACCAACTGACATTGCTGTCAAATTTTTGAGACCATAGCGCCACTAGTATTTGTGTTACGCTTGTTTTTGTAAGACTCGAAAATTTATTTCGGCGATTTTTAACATGAGCAGAAAAGAAGTTGCATAAAATTTTGCTTGAAAAATGGTTTTTCGGCAACCCAGACGTTGGAAGACATTTGGTGTGAATACCATGTCCCGTGCCAGCGTTTTTGATTGGTATAAATTGTTCAAAGAAGGGAGAAAACGCGTTGATGACGATGAACGTTCTGGTCGGCCTTCTACGTCTACTGATGTGAATCATGTCAAGGAAATTCAAAATTTAGTGCTGAAAAATTGTCGTCTTACAATTAGAGACCTTGTAGACATGACCAAAATATCATTTGGCTCCATACAATCGATTTTGAAAGACCAGTTGGGCCTCAGCCAGTGGGACCAAAATCACTGCATTTCTTCGAAAAAGACCGTCGTCTTAATGTGTCGAAAATGATTTCTGACTATCAGGACGTGATGAAACACATTATTACGGGAGATGAGACAAGGATTTACGCATACGACCCGGAAACAACCGCTCAATCGAGCGAATATCGTGCCAAAGGTGGGCCGAGACCGAAAAAAAAACCACCCCAAAGTCACTCAAAACCCAAGATGATGTTGACAGTTTTCTTCGATTATCGTGGTTTAGTGCATCATGAATTCCTTCCGCCTGGCCAAACTGTTAATAAGGAATATTATTTGGGTCCATACGCAAAAAGAGACCAGAATTGTGGGAGGATAACTTGTACCCTTCTCTCTCTATATATTAACATATATAGAGGTAAGAGAAAGTAAAAATATATGGAAATAGAGATTTTTTCTGGCAACGGAGAGGAGCAACAGTCACCAGAATCGTTGCGGTTAAGTGATGCTAAGCACGGCGAAAGCTTGGGATTGGTGACCCGGGGCAATCAGCGTGTGGAACGCCCACCGGTAGCTATCGATACTATGTATTTTCAATAAATAAATAAATTTTTTACCCCCTAAATGGCCTCTGTAGCCGAAAAGGGTTTAAAAAAAAGATTTTTATTTTTATTTATTTATTTTTTTTATCATTTTTTTTCTCATTCACACAATCTTTTCCCCAACTTAGGCCATAAAAAACTTTGAATAGATACATATTGGGGGTCCAAGCATTCTTATTTAAGCCATTTGGTATCCAAATGGGCTTACATAAAATTATCGAACTTGCCTGGGATTCGAACCCTCGACCCTTGGCATATAAGGCTAGCTCGCTAATCCCTACCCCAAGCCCCGAGGGCAAGATTTTTTATTATTAATATTAAATTGTTTTTTCGATACTCCGGCATATAGTGCCCTCCCAACCTTCCGGCTTTTTTCCCGAAATCTCGAACTCCCCCCCCCCCATTTTTTACTTTCTCTTACCTCTATATATGCTAATATATATATAGAGAAAGTATTGGATTCATGTCAAAAATTCGATGTCTAGATTTTGATGGATATACACCTTTTGTGGTTGATTTCTCCTTTTTAGCCGCAAAATAATTACAATTTTATTTATACACGCCACGTGAAAAACAAATTAGAGCATTTTATGCATTTTTAAAATTGAATCATTCGCTCGCTGATATGTACAAAAAAAAAAAAAAAAAAATTCTAAATTTAATTTACTTTCTAACATCAACATCCAACATAAATAAAATTATTTACTTTAATTCTCTAATCCTGATTGGATTTTTTTTTTGGTAAAAAAAAAGAGAGATAAAATTAAAATCATTGTCTCTAAAGCGAACAAGTGTAAATATTTTATTAATGATACATTTGTGGGTTTTGTCCTGACCAGGAATTAAAAAAAAAGAGAGAGAGATGGGGATCAATTGATTGGAACAATATTTTTCTTTTTAAATAGGAAGTAGCAATTAATTTGGCAATTGACATATGAATATATAAACCCTTCCCCCCCTCCCCCTCGTTTTTTTAAATATCCCTTTGTCAAAAAGAAAGACGATGTGCAGGTGTGTTTCTATCCGATTGGACAACGCATGTCAAATTGGAGACATTCTTTTTTTTTTTTTTTAGATATTTTTCAAAAAATAAAAATCTCATTTGACCTTTGCATAGAAATTTATCAGATGTTGGTTAACTAATAGCCTAAAAAACCGGATGTATTATCAATCTTTAGAGTTAGTTAGGTTCGATTTGTTGCAAGGGTTCTTTCACTGCCTAAAATTTGGTTTTTGAAAGAATTTACAAAAAAATTGAACAACACTTTGTTCTTTTTTTTTAGGAAAACAATCTTTTTAATTCATTACAATTTTATATGAACAATTAGCCGTTGTCAGGCTTCACCCCCCCCCCCCCCATTCCTCGGACCATTCTTGAATAAGAAAATTTATAAAACTAAACAAGATTACTATACAAGACGGTTAAATGAATCATGGTATATGCCATGAAAACAAAATATAAATATTTTCCCATGTTTATAAATTTTACATCTTGAATTCTAATATATCGGCGGAAATTAACACAAAAATCTCGTGTGACTAGCACAGAACATATCTTTTCATTACCGAAGGTAAGAGAAAGTTCTATGCTGTGCGGCCAGTCACACCAGATTTTTTTTAAATTAATGCTTCGGATTAATAGCAGAGCAACATTGATGTCACGTGACACTATTGTTTCGTTTATTCAACACTAGTTGCCGGCGTCGCCACCTTCAGTATGAGCCCCACGGTCAGTGAAGGAGCTTCCAAAGAAATCCTCTCCGCTCTCTCGCCGGATTAACAAGCACCCAAGGATGCAATCTCGACAACTGATCCACGATTATTTCCATTTTAAAAACGCCGACCTTCAACCTTATCTTCACTTTCCTAGGTATTTATTTTCCTTTTTAACCTTTTTCATTTTTATTACATAGTCTTCGAAAGACTGACTCTTATGAATTCAATATAAAAATGTAGTAATGTGTTTTATTATTAATTATTTTGAATATGCTCTTCGTTTTATAAGTATTCTCACCGGTATCCAAAATAAAAAAATAATATCAAATTAAAAAGATAATTTAACATGAGTGGAGTAAAATAGATAATTTTTTTCATCAAAATTGATGGAGATGATTCTAGAACGCTCTGCATATGAGAGGGGGGATAAGAGTAACTATGGTGTTTTCGTTCTCTCTCTCTGTGCAAAAGTAGCGCTCTACTTTATCTCTTTCTCGGCCATTCATGTGCTGTTGGTTGAGTGTCGTTCGATTTGTTCATCTTCAGAGATTTATATTTGTTTTCTATTATTAGATTTATTTTTATTCGTTTTTACAAGTCTAATTAATTTCATATTTTAAACAATATTAGGTGAGATTTTTTAATTTATTATTCTTATTTTATTTTTAATGCCTAAATTACATCTAAAAATTTCTATATTTTCTCCGAAATTTTTATGGATTCAAATAGGATTGAATTATATAAATTAAAAACCTATATTTATGATCCCATAAGTATATTATAAAATCTGGTGTAATTGACCGCACGGCACACAATTTTCTCTTACTTTTGGTAATCGAAACGCTATCGTTATAA